>JAEMOT010001680.1:804871-822740 GCA_019297695.1 Apostasia ramifera | reverse complement strand
GCGCGCCTGCCTCCGCCGTCGCTCCAGGTGGCTCGCCGACTACTGGCGGATACCGGCGACCTCGCCGCCGACGCTCCAGCCTCTTCGCTCCACCACCGGCGCCACCCTCGCTCGATCGCCAGCCTCGCCACACACACCGTGCCAAGATCCGCGTTCGCACCACTCGCCCACCTCCGGCTTCATCTCTAGGCGACCCACTGGTCGCCGGTGTGCACCGGAGACCTCGCTACCGCCCTTCCTAACCGCCCGTGTTCTGACGACCTGCCGCGCCCGTTCGTCCCAGCTTGCCTTCGCTTCCACCTGACAGCACATCATCGTGTCCGCCTCCTGCCACCATCTTGCTTACTATCAGCTGCATACCCCCCCCGTTACTGCCTATTCTTCAGGCAATCCGCGGGTTGCTGCAGTTCAGCCTTGGGGTCCAGAATCTTCTGTCGAGGTAAACCCGAGCATCAACTGAATACTTTGAAAATCTTGTGAGACTTTGTTGTGGTATCTATTATTGGGGCTGTTGATTTGCTCACTAGTGCGATCTGAATATTACTGTGTGATTAAATTGCTGTTGGGTAATATTTTATTGTGAGAACATCATTTAACGTGTACCTGGCTCTGATTTGTTGGGATATAATTGCCCTAGATCATTTGGTAAATTTACTAGATATCATTTGAACCTGTTTCTAGATATTTAAGATTGACTAGCTTCATGGACTTATAGTTTCTTGATTATTATATAATTATCATTAGAGAAATTCCTGAACTAATTTATGCTCATCCGCTAGGATTACCTACTGATCTCTATTTTGGATTGCATCTTGTATATTGTCCCACATCAAGGTCTCTTATCCCTCTTTTCCGTGACATCAATCTCTTTCAGAATTCTTAGCCTAACCCATTCCAAAGTCAATTGCACACAAAACAAATTTCATTCATTAAAAATGCTCTAAATATGTACATACTCCAGCCTATTTATAGGCAAATAAATCAAAATAAAAAAAATTTGGATAACTATGATTCTAGGTAATTTTGCAAATGAGATAATTCCAATTAATTTAAATTAATAAAACTTAGTCATTTAAATGTTATTATTCAATATGATTAAATTAACTTAGATAAAACTTAATTTAGATAAATCTAATTAATATAAATCTAATATATATATGTACATATATATATATATATATATATATAGTATGCATAATTCATCTATCATTTGAATGCCCTTATCAATTCTTCTCAGGTAGGAAGAACTCGACTTCTTTGAGTTAGAGTCTAATTTACTATGGCATCTCTCTATGGGTTTCCCATCAACTTGTGTGTCTAATTGATCAAGGTGATCTATAACGGCTCCTCCATCAATATCTCTAAATCACCTGAAAAAGCTATATATTTCTACCAAATCAAATATCACTGGTATCTTGATTTCAAATAGAAATTATCAAATCATTAAAAATTATTCGTTTTGTTTTTGATTTGATGTAGATTTGTCTAGTGGAAACTCAGGCGTAGATTCACACAGATAGAAATGTAGAAGGCTAAATATCACTAGGTATTACTGTGAGTCATGAAAACTGCCTAGTCTTATTTGAAATTTTAAATTTGCATTCTTTACAAATTTAAAATTTACTTAAATTTGCACTTACATGAAATAATTTTCTCATTAAATTTATTTATCTCTTCCATGAATATAAATAAAATGCAGATTTTGACTTAACTCAAAACAATTATGTAATGAGAAACATAAAGAAACTAAATAATTTAAACCTACTAAACAAAAATCTAAGTACCACTATGACTCGATTTGATTATAGGTATGTAGGTGAGTGTACTACTTAATAGATTCCAGAGAATCTTCTAGAAATAACTGTAAAACTCAATAGACTATTCTCTAAATACTTCAATAAGAAGCCAATCATAGTATTTATGTCCAATCTCCTGTTCTTTTGTTCTTATTTCTTACTTTTTTTGTGACTCTCTCAAATAGAAGTCACAATTTTATGTGAAAATAAAAACTCTCTTGTATTTTGCTCTATTCAAAATCGATTCGATTCTGCTTGAAGTTAGCTTGCTTGAAATAAAATCGATTTAACTCGTAATCGCCTCAGTATATGTATAAGCATATATATATTTATAATTTTTAAAGTATAATTTAAACATGTTTATATATATAAATATAGTATAATATATTACATAAAAGAAGTGACATTAGAAATATATGTATAGCACATAAAAAAAAAGAAATATATGCATAGAATATAAAAGTGAATTTGTAATATTATATTTTAATATATTTAATATGAATAATGAATATTTTTATAGAAAAATATAGCTTATAATTTGGCTCGATTTAACTCGAAAATCAACTCGAAATCGAAAGAATTTTAATAGGCCTCAATCGAACTCGACTCGAAATGAAAAATTTCAATTTCGAATTGAGCTTGGCTTACTGAAAGTTGACTTAAAGCCACCCCTACTCTTAAACGAATGTTTCTTATAAGTAGTGGTCCTAAATATGCCTCTATATGCTATGTATTTTTTACCTCTAATTCACCGTGCTCCTTAATAATATAAAAATCATATGTATGAATAAATTATTTGTAAAATATGAAATAATTTAGAAAAAAATAAAATAGAATTATGTAAACAAAAAATTAAATATTCAAGAAGAATTATTAATTAAGGAACTAGCATTACAAGAATATATAATCACAAAAATCAAAAAAAAATTAGGAAGATTTGAAACCCTAAAATTTGCAAAGCCTTTTAGGAATATTAAATTATGACAAAATATTTGCCAAAGCTAAGCCAATATACCAAATACCTATAGAAAAATAAATCGAATCAGTAAGCAATATAAAAAAGATAAATAAAACTTCATATCAAGATGGAAAACTAATAAAATAAAAATACAATTAAATGAACGCAAAAAAAAGGTAATTAAATATATCAAAACTTTAGTAAATAAGATACACAAAACTATAATTCCACCATTGAAAGACAAATTAATTTTTTATACTAATGTTAGTAATTTCTTTTGGGCTAGAGTTCTTGTAACTGAATCAAAAGAGATGGTTATACTTCAAGAAAATTTATGAAATCAGAAATAAACTGCTCTACATATAAAAAAGAATTCATTTCTATATCAAAATTTGTTAAATATTTTAAATTTTGACTATTGCCCACCAAGTTTTATATAATTAATGATAATAAAAGATTATTTCATTATATCGAGAATAAAAAACATGATAATAATAGTCAAAGAATAAGATGACTATTATAATTAGACAAATTATTATGATTTTTTTGAATTCGAGATTTACTGATATTTTAGCTGATTTTCTCTCAAGAGAAAAAGTATATATATATATATATAGTTTCATAATGTTATACTATTATATTTGCATGAATATGACAAATCTGGGAGATGCAAAGCACCTCTTCAAAATATAATTGTTCCTCGTACCTATAAGAAGAATATAACTTTTAAAGAAAGAAAAATTGATATCAATTTTCTTGATAGATATAATAAAAATATTATCTCATCGCTAATTGCTATAATTAACAATCATAAATCTAATATCCCTATATTTTGAAACCTATGATAAAATAAATAGCTTGTGAAAGATTGTAGGGATATTACAGCATAACCTTTCCTTAATATATATAATTTGAGATTAAGTTTTGTACATATATAATATTGAGATATCTTATCATAATATGAATAAAAAATTAAAGCACAAAGGAGAATTTTTCAATATTTATTATGATGGTGTAAAAAAATTTATCCAGAATAAATTTTAAAATTATATCCAATATTAGAAATTATATATATATATATAAGAATATAATTTCTCCTTATACGGATAAATTGCCAGATATTACAATCAAGGAGAAATCATTTTAGATTTTTGTTGGGGACCTCAGATAGAACATTTATTGACTGACATACGTATTGTGCTAATGTCTTGTGGAACCATACCTTTATAGTCCGACTAAGAAGGCAATTTTAGTTAAGAATATATTAATAACAAGGATATTGTGGGTACAAATAGGAGGTATTTTATATAAAAAGGGCACAACATCTCAAATAAGTGGAGAATATGACAGCATAATGACCTGACTACTTTTCTGAGTGGAGCATTTATTTTAAGATAAGGGAGCAGCAGAGTATCTACTTTTCTGAATGGAGCATGTACTTTAACATAATGGAGAAGAAGAAGAAAAATATTAAGAAGAAAAGAGTTGAAAACTTAGTTCCTCTTCACATCTTGAGGGTCATTTTTTATTGTCATATAAGAGAATCATATAGTTCTTAGTTACTTAAACTTAGATAAGAATTTGATAACTGATAGAGCGCAATGGAAACAAAGGATTCATGTAGCCGACCCCACCTAGTGGGATTAAGGCTTGGTTGTTGTTGTTGTTGTATAAGAGAATCATATAGTACATGCAATCATATTAAAGTAGATGCTCTGCTGCTCCATTATATTAAGAGAGTCTTGCTACACATCCCCAATAACTGACTCATAAATTGACCCGTCATAATTTAAAGTTTTAATTCACTGGATTATCTAGTAGATTAATTATTAATCCACTGGATAATTCAGTGGATTAAAGCCTTAAATCATAGTGAGTCAATTTATTGGTCAGTTATTGGGGCTACATAGTATTTACATATTAAAATAGATGCTCTACTTAGAAACGTAAATGCTTTGATGCTCCATTATATTAAAGTTGATACTCCACTCGAAAAAGTAGCCGGGTCATTATGCCATGTCCTATCCTCCGGTTATTTGAGCTGTGCCTTTTATATGAAACACTTGCTATTTGTACCCACCTTACTATCAAACAATCTGTTCTTGATTAGTGAATCCCACTGGAGATAATGAATCCATTTACGGAAACTCCTTGACACCTTTTCAATCCCAAATTTCAGTTGGTTGACCATTAAATTCATGAAAGTTTGTTGCCTATTAGTTGCACTTGATGGAATCTAGTGCAACTAGAATAGCAATTTGGATTAATAGTAGAGTTCCATCAAGTTCCTTGATGCAACCCTTAATTGAAAATTTGATTCGAGTAGTATTCATAACACCTTTTTTCTTCTCTTGGAAGGCTTCTTTTTTTAATTTCATTTGTTCCCAATCCCTTATGTGTCTTTCTTGAAGAGTTAACCACTTCTGTGAGAGGGAGGGAGGGAGAGGAAAATTACTGGAAGTGTAGAGCTATTTAAATTTGACAATAGTTTTTAAAGGCCTTACGCTGCTTCCTTAGTCTAAGGTACATGTTTGTGGCTTAAAAACAATTTAACTTTACCCTTAAGTCATTTCCAACCATAAGCAAGGGTGGTTGTATTCATCCCTCCACCTATCCATAAGATGTTTATGTAATGATTTGCATGGGAATAAATGGACCTAAAATGCAATGATTTATGTAATTAAAATGCCTAACAAATGTGAACTCTAACAATGTAATGTTATACTACTAGATTGAGGAGATCAAACTAGGCTTTCCTTAGTTCTGCTATTTCGCATATTCACTGATGATTTCATAGATATTCTCCATTGATTAGCAAAGTTCTAAATAAATCCAGTGAATTTAAGCAAATTTGACAAGATTTTTATCAAGTTCTTGATAAGATCAACTATTATCCGAATGAACATGAGAACTTGAACATGTAGAGCAATTTGAAGATCTGGAAAATGCCCACATGGATTTTTTTTTCAAATTTAGCTATGGAAGCTAACCAAAGAAATAACTGGGACTTTATTCCATCTTTTAGGCAAAGCACAGCCACAAGCAGAAAAGGAAAATCTAATTTCAATAACAGTGCCAGGAATGTAATTCAGCAGGATATCAAATAATCACTGTTAACAAGCTATTAGGAAATTAGAATGATTGGGAAATCTGGAGAACAACAAAACTGGAATTAAATTCTGATGGATATATCAAAAAACAAATTCTGAAGGAAAACTCTGAAGAATAGCCATATGATGATTACCGTATGATGATTTTGATTAATACCAAAATTCCAAAGGAAAGGGTGACAATATTCCAAATAATTAGACTTTAGAAAGATGGTTCAAACAAATCCCAAAATCAAGCAGGAACACTATTTAAAGAAGAAGAAGAAGAAGAAGAAGAAGAAGGTTTCTCTGTTCCACCTAGGTTGAGAATCTTAAGCAAAGTTCCTTGTACATCTTTGGTGAGTCACTAAAGAATCCAAATCTTCATTATTTCAGCAAGTTGCCTAATTTGTGGCAATCATGGGTTTTAGACATCCCATGTGAACCCTGTAAGCGCCTATCTTCAATTTTGTACAAGATTGTAAAAGTGTGTTCTTGTTTGCTCTTCTGCTTAGTGATTGAAGTGTGTTGTTGAAAATTTAGTGGTTTTTTTACAATGTTTTTTTTTTTTGAAAAACGATGTTGTTGTTTTTCATCAACAAAGTTTGATTTTTGTCTATGATGAAGTTTTTAGATGCAAATTGTAACAAGATTGTTCCTTCTAAATGAGAATGACACAAATAAATTACTAGTGCTCACATGGACAAAATTATGTGGTGCAAAAAGCAACAGCCTGTTTTCTTCTGGTATTGGTTAGGGAATGGAGTTTGAATTCTGAATATTTGATATTTGAATATTCTTAAACTTCAAAATGAACATCTATTATTTCTTCACCAATTATAATGAAAACTGATGTGATTTTGAGCATGCAATTTTAGCTATACGTAAAAGACATGATTTAGGTGGCTTTCTTCTTTAGATGATTTCTAATTTCATTTTATATGTTGCAGCTTCGTGGGGTTTCCACATTCATGCAAGAAATGTTGGAAACTGCATCAATCTTGAAAGGTGCATCAGAAAAGTCTCTTATAATAATTGATGAGTTGGGCCGCGGCACTTCAACTTATGATGGATTTGGTACGTTTAACAAGCCTTAATGTTTTAAAAGTTTATCTTTTGAATTCCATAGAAATCAGAATTCACTTTGCTTTGAGAGTGCAAAGAATTATATCAAGTTGAAACAGATTTAAACTGGAAGTCAAGGTCCTTAATGTAATTGTTAACAGATTTAATAATGAGGTGTAGAGTAGAAACATGATCCCAAGTTCGCCACATTCGTGTTGTGGAATTATTTTGTCAAATATGCGAAGTAGATCAGATCTGCATATAATATTTCTGTTCATTTCTATAACAATTTGTAAATGTAGTCACATCTAGTGAGTGCATTTAGGGAATGTTTTGTTCAATACTATCTTAATGTTATGTCATGTGACCTAGATGTCATAACATTTAGATATCATTTTTTTGAGTTATAATTTTATAATTTTTTAGAAAATTATCTATACATGTTATTAAACCAAATAGTTATTTACCCATATGACATAACACTAAGATAACATTGAACCAAACGCCGTCTTAATTTACATTGATGCTATAGCTGCAATTTGCTACGTTGTACACATACCTGCTTGTAGGCTTGGTTCCCTAGTTTGTTTGCTTGTGCTAAAGTGCAATGCATTCTTCAAAGTTCAAACTAATTTGATTTATGATTTGAGGTTTGCATTTTTTTTTTTTGTTGGAAATTTGCTTGTAGTAGCCTTTTTTAAATTTTTAAAATACTCGTGAACACTACAATTGCCTCCTTCACACCATTGGGAATTACAGTGGTGTGTGGCTTAGAACTAAGGGCCCTAATACACAAGCATGCTCCCTCCCAAGTGGACTGGAGAAGCGCTGCAATATTGGCTGGGTTGTAGTTGTAGCATTCTTAAAATGTAGTTATGTTGTAGAACTGTACTTGATAAGTATCCATCACGAGTTCTGAGTAATCATAGTGGGAATTCAATTGTTTGTAATAATTGCACGATATTTATTCATAATTGGCTTTTCGTTCCCCATAAAATTAAGAAAGACTTTCTCATTCCGGTAAAGACTTTCTCATTCCGGTAACTCTAATGAAAAATTTACAATAATGAAATATTGGCCTACTGATCTTCCTGCTGTTTGTATTTCAGGTTTAGCTTGGGCTATATGTGAGCATCTTGTACAGGTGACCAGAGCTCCAACTTTGTTTGCCACACATTTTCATGAACTAACTGCTTTGGCCCACGGCAATCTTGATGATTCAAGTAAAATGGCAGCCATTGGAGTGGCAAATTATCATGTTGGCGCACACATAGACTCGTCAAGCCACAAATTGACCATGCTCTATAAGGTAATTGTGAGGTTCATGAAAATGACTATAGTATTAGGTTCATCTTTTTTTAAACCTGTTTTTGGATAGGAATGTTTAAGGTTGAATTGGCTCAAACTCCCTACTTTTGTTTGGGTTCTTGTTTAAGAGATCATAACCCGAAATTTTAGTTTCTATTTAGCCTTTAATGCCCGATGCTAACTCAAATTAATTAAATTATGTGATAACCTAGAGATAGATTTTGTGATTATTTTTAGAATAATTAATCAGATTGACTCTGATTAGCATGATGTAGCACTTTCTTTTATTGTTCTCATTATTTTGCTTCTGTACATATTGTAAGTAGAGATTATGTAGAGTTTTCAATATTTTGCGAGATCTGGTTTGGTTCAGGTCAGTCATCCATGGACTGACCTTAAGTTTTAGGTAGAGTTTGAGTTAATCTGTTTAAGGTCGAGTTAGTTTTGGGTCGTACTTGTACCTGACCTATGAACCCAAGTTGACATCCTTATTTATGAGGTATGAGGTGTGAGAGTGCAATAGAATATGGCGTTGACCAATTTCAAGTGCAACATGTCTCCTTGTGCTCTCATACAATCCATGTAGACAGACATGCTTTGTCTTGATAGTGTCTTTCATGACAGACTTCCCCAAGTCCTACCATACCAGATGATAAGATGCAGGCACTTGCATCCTCATGAATGCTGAAATGCTGAAGGGCTTTTAAATAAATAGATACACTTTATGTGACTATGGGCGTCTATGTTGTTGTACATGTCTGTGAATGGTGTTATCTGCAATCTTTGTGGAATAAATGGAAGAACAATACTAAATCTGAATGTTACTGTGCTCATTTGCTCATTCTTTTTTTGCCCTCAGAATGCTGTTAACAATATCCTTTTCAAGAACATACTGCAGAAATAGCCAAACTGCTGTACAGTAGGTATGATGTAGGACCAAACTTGAAATATAGGACACTTTTGGAGTTATAGCACTGTGAGCTATTAATACCTGTAATTGTAAATCAAAAGGTTTCGTTTTCATATTTTTTCTTTTAACCTTTTGATGGATATGTGGCTGATGATTTTGTTATTGTATATTAACTTTCCAGCCATATAATCTTATTAGGTAGTTTGATCGTACAAATTAGTTAGATGCATCTTATTATTTTTATTTGTCTAGATAATTCATGACTATTTTGATCCGTGTACATTATTATGCATTTTATGACTGTTTCTCGTAATATTCTTCATTTTTGCCATTTACAGGTTGAACCTGGTGCTTGTGATCAAAGTTTTGGCATTCATGTTGCAGAGTTTGCAAACTTCCCAGAGAGCGTTGTAAATCTTGCTAAAAGAAAAGCTGCTGAACTGGAAGGGTCTTCTCAGACACCTCTTACTTCTGATGACACGAACAAAGAGGTATGAGGCAATATTCCAGTTTGAAATCTAAACCATATTTATCTTTTAAGTAAAGGTGATTTAAATACATAGCACTAAAATCTATCATATTTATATATTTAACATCATTATTCTCATAGTTACTGCCAATACTTTCCATGCAGCGACAAGTTACAATGGTGATATATCTGAGATACTTAGTGGATTTGAGTGTCCTACACAAAAATATGAAAATTTGAGTGCTACATATTTAACACTCAAATTTTCATATTTACATGTTAAGACATCCATATTTTTTATGTATGCTCTAGTGACACTATTGTGTCTTCTGAGCTGTTTATAATCTATCAGTGTCCTATGGGTAAACATGTAGATTAAGATTTATATACATTTGATAGATTACAGTGTTATGTTTGTAAATCTCCCTTTAAATAATACTTACATGTTCTGTTCAAGAGGTTGGCCTTAAAAAATTCTATTGTGATTCTGAAAATAAATTGTGATGATCTGACTAGATGCAAACATGCATGCACCATTTACTTTTATTTATCTATGATTTCTGATGTTAAACATTGCATTAGAATCCAATACAATTCTCAGCTGGCTAATTTTTAATTGAACTAAACCTTTTAGATTCCTAAGAGCCATCTTTTGGGGATTTGATGAAATGTTGGCAATCTTTGAAAAGGCCACTTATGGGATATCCCATAGATTTATGATGCCTTAACTGGTTTTACTTAGATAAGCAAAGATTTTATTCTTGTAAGAATTTTCTTTACTATTTAGATAGTAGCAATTAGAAAGAGGGAGATCAAAGAAGATATGACAAAAAACTATGAGGAATAATCTTACTCATTTAGACTTAGATAAATATTTATTAATTGATAGAGTGCAATGGAAATGAAGGATTCATGTAACCGACCCCACCTAGTGGGATTAAGGCTTCGTTGTTGTTGTTGTTGTTGTATTTAGATAGTAGCAATTTCTCTGAAAAATTGGCATCTATAATCAGGTTATATTTATATGCACCATTTCTCTGCACATAGCTAATATAGTGTATATATATATATATGCATTATTGATGTAGGGAATTATTATAATTGTAAAGGGAATGTGAAGTAAAATGACTACCAAAAAGTAACTATGTTAGAGAACAGTCATATGCAATGCTTAACATGAATGTTAGGATCTTAACAAAAGATCAGGATAACTCTTACATCACCCTTTTAAATATTTATATATAACTTCATAGAGATGGTAAGCATACTTTGTTGTTGCCTAGTTTATGTTTTAATCTTTGTTATTTCTCATGCTAATTTATTGTTCAGAAGATTTTTTTTTTTTTTTTTTTGTTCAGAAGAAATTGTTTTTGCTGCAACAGTTTGTGTGCTCATGCCTCATTTGGTTCAGGCCGTTTTTTGGCCCAACACAACTTTTAACTATAAAAGTCAACATTGTTTCACTTCCAATACAAATATAAATATTATAATTAATTTTATTTCACATCTTTCACATTTTGTAATACTAAAGTAAATTTGTTTCTTATTAGACTTAGAAAATAAAATATTTTTTTCTTATTAAAAAAAGTTCGAACCAAATGAGTAAAGAATATCACTAGCATCTTTAGTTGAAATTAATTGAGTTATTAGTTTTTTGTGCTGAAAATTTGTGTTACATGCGTATATTTTCAAGAGTTGTATGTTTAATGGATAATGTTCTCTTTTATTTATCTTGGGCATCAATTGCTTCAAACCATATGCGAAAAAGTTCCCAACTAACTAGAATTCATTTATTTGTTTGTATTTCAATTAGGCGGAAGCAAAATGGAGGCGAGCATGCAGCACTGATGAAACAGCCAGAGGTGCAGCTCGAGCCCGCCAGTTCCTCGAGGAATTCGCGAGGATGCCACTAGACCAGATGGACGTGAAGCAGGCCATGCAGCATGTGAGCAGGCTGGCTTCTGATTTGGAGAACGATGCAGCTCAGAATGCTTGGCTCAAGCAGTTCTTTATCTCTTCCTGATCAGTTCTCTTCTTCAGGTGCTTTTCCCTCTCTTGCTTGCTTTTTTTTTTTTTTTTGAAGTTTTGCTGCTCCTTTTTATTGGGGAGATTTGGGGGTAAGGATTTTCCTGTTGTTGACCCTGTATATAGTCAGATTACTGAGATCAGCATATTTTGACTGCTAAGTTTGGTCCTGATTTTGCATCATTTTCAGGACAAGAACTATATATAAAATAGGTTAATATAGTTATTGTCAGGGTAAATTATGCTTGGCCTCTTAGGTTTTACTTTTCTTTGATATAAGTTCATGTTTTTTTAATCTTTTCACATTGATCTTTTTTTTAGCCAATTTGCTTTTGCATAGATCACGCGTCTTTTCCCTTAAAAAAACGGTCCATCTACTGTTTCCATCCATAATCTTGCTGGTTTGATCCAAATTTATCATAAAAGGCATCATGCAATCAAAAAAGCTCGAGTTGTCGCAATCATTTTTGATTGATTTAGAAAAATCGATGGGTTGGAGAAATTATTCAGTTTGGCACCCAGAATACGTCAGCTGTTTGCGAGCGCAAGCCAGACCATCCCTTCAGACCATGCCGTTTGTTCCGTCTGCTCGCCGTCGACCAACGGCACACAACAAACGGCTGACATATTCCGTTCGCCGAACCCAATAATTTCTTGATGCCTTGACCCCAACTAAAAACTGTTCGTCTCACACCCAGAACTCTCTTACGTCCAAGTTTGCGTTCGGGTGGTTGTGTCAGATCAAATCTTTTCTTACCCCGACGCGGTGTTTGGCTACTCCCTACCTGAAGCCGCTGAACCGAAACTATTAAAAAATGTGAACCTTAATGAAAAACAGGGCTAAACTTCAGGATGATTTGTATAATTTAACCACCTTGTTTTTGTACAAAGATTTTGTTTCCAATGAACATGGGTTGAATCTCATAGGATATTCTGGTCATGTTGCACACAAATTATGACCCTTTCAACACTGACATTAGAAGAACAGAACACAGTTGATTTTCAATTTGATTTGAATTTTCACGCATGAACAGCTGAAGAAATTAATGCGTCTGCCGCCAGGGCTGACCATTTTTTTCCTGCTCACTAATCTGTCACATTTTTCCATTCAGAGAAAATTACTTAAATCCTTTGAAATATTTTTATTTGGGTCTCTCATTTGACGATCGCTTACAATCGGGTCCTTTTATGTATTTATTGAAGTGTGTTTTGCTCGATGCACTGTGGATGTTAATGTTTTTTAAATCTTGTTTTTCTTTAGATGACTATTTTTTTTTTGGATAATTACCTATATGTCACACATTTTAGTTTTATTTGTCTTACTCATCCATTCTTAGTTAATTACGCTATGCACACTCAAAATATTATAGAATTTTACATACTCACATTTTAACTTATTTCTATTATAACGAGTTATCATAATTTTTCAATAACCTAACTATAGTTATATTACAAAAAATTTGAGCCGTTCATCATATTATTTTAAAGATATATTTAAATATATTTTGAATGAAAATCCTAAAACTTTAATGTTTAAGTGGCGGCAAAAAAAGGAGACATCTGCAACGTAAATTGATTTTAGGACAAATCAGCACTTTAGTGTGGTATTAAGGAAGAGAAAAATATATATTATTAAGAGTAAAAATATAATTTTAATGATTTACTAACAGAATATTTTTTTTCAAATAGAATTTGATTAAATTTTTAATTCAAATGTGTGTATGTAAGGTTTTGTAATATTTTGAATGTGTATAGCATAATTAACTAAGAATAGATGAGTAAGGTATAAATAAAATTAAATTATGTGGTATGTAAGTAATTATTTTTTTTTATAGTAATTTATTATTTGTTTGGTTCATTGTCAATAAATTATGAATTAAAATGCAACAATTGTCAATTTTCGGGATTTAAAAGTAATTCCAGCCTTGGGCTTCCCTCGCAGTGGAATAAGATTTGTTTTACTCGTTCTTCTTTTTTTATTTAGATTTTCTTTTCTTCTGTGCTGTTGTTGATCAGTTCGTAGATAACATAATATTTAGATTGATTTTAGTTGATATGAAAATATCATTTTTAGAGCATTAATTTTGTTATTTTTTTTGCAGTATTTAAATATGTTAAATAGTTATTTTTTCAAATTAACGTGATAGCATTGGGGCTTGTCATGCGCAAAGCACAATAATTTTTTTTATTATAAATATTTTTTATTTAATTTGGAGTTTTTCTTGCTTAGTATGAGTATGCTAGTAAAAAAAAATCTGTACTAAATTTTAAAAAAAAAATTTATATGAAGTAAAAATAAAATAAAATAAGTGATGTTATTTTGTCGTTTACTGTGCTCTGTGCTCAGCAGCCTCTGCAATTGGACTCAAGTGAAAGCTTAAATGATCTCAATGACCCGGTCGTAATTTGCCCTCTAATGTAAATACTAATTAGTAAATATTTTTTTGGGCATTTTAAATCATTAAAGTAATTTTTATTTGGGGAATTTACATACAGAACACTGAATTCATCATAAATTACTTATTTCACTATTTTTTAGTAAATATTACACATATCACATTCTGTTTATGAGTTTTATATTTCTATTATAATAATAGAAATATAAAAAGAGTGTGATATGTGTTATATTTACTAAAAGATGGTGAAATGCGTAATTTGTGATGAATTCAGTATTCTGTATGTAAATTTCTGTTTTATTATATTATTTGAAATTTATGATAAAATGTCAAAGAGGTTCTTTTGTTTCTCTTGTGTATTCCTTTTCATTGGCTTTGAAAATTCTGAAACACAAATTTGATTGTCTACTGCTTATTGGCCAACTTCTTTGTCCTCGTACGTTACGTTGTCTGAAACTTAATTCCTCATTTGAAAATTAATAATTATTTTTTGAATAGGTCTTTATTTATTATTTTGGTTAAGGATTGTCAAACAAATGAACTTTCAACGTCAAATTTGATTTTTTTTTTTATCATAATAAATTCGAATTTCGCCATAGAATAAATGAATTTTAGATATTTATTAATATACGCATAGGTACTGAAAATTTGAAAGTAGGAATGACCACAATTTGATTTAATTTTGAACTGAAATTTTTTAAAGAATAAATTGCATTTATTAGGATCTAAAATTAGTCCAACCTAGCAAATATTTTAATTATAGTTAACACATATTTATGTATTAGTAATAAATAATTATATTAATTAAATAACTATGTTATTTATATTTAAAAATAGAAATCGAGCGATATTCGATTTGATCCAACTATGACTCATAACTCGGCTCAATAACTTCTGGTCGAGCTCAATTTAAGTTAAATATTAAGCAACTATCGATATTCAAGCATTGTTGTAAAAAATTGAACTGGACTAATAATTGGATCGGTCAGATAGTCAACTGGTTGTACTGATAAATTATTATTTTAAAAAAAATATATTAGAATAATATTATTTATTAAAAATAGTATTTAATATTTATAATAATTTTATTTATTATATAATTTATTATTGTTATAAAATCTAAATATTATGAAGAAAATTTAACTTATTATAATTTTATTTACATTAATATGTTGACTTATTTTAATATTGAATTAGACCGGATAACACTAATTAGATCGGACGGTCTGATTTTGTTCTATCTGAAAGTCAACGATCATAATTAGTCAAAAATGTCGCATTATTAAAAAGCTTTCTAAAAGCATATATAGATGTAGAATAGCTCAGAGAGAGAGAGAGAGAGAGGATGAGCCTGGCAAGCGGAGCTGGGGGGTGGATCCGGTGCACGTTCGAAGCGTGCATCTCGTCATTCGACGGGGAGATCAGACGGCGGCCGTACCACCGCAACTGCAGATGCGCTCTGCACGGACGATCGAGATGTCACGACGGCGGCGGATCTTGCCAGAGAACGGTGTCGTTTCCGCTGAGCCGCAGCTTCCGCGGAGCGAGCGTTGCTACACGTGGTGCACCGGACGCAGCGCAAGGTTTATCCTGTCCTGATAATGGAGGCCTCCACGATGCACAGTACTCGGAGCGTAGCTTCTCATGCTTTCTAGTGCACCAAAATTAAGCCATTTTTTTTAATCTTAATATTTATTCATTTATTTTGGGCAATTAATTTTAGGCTCTATAAAATTAAAAAAAAATTCTACCTGAATGTCTTGCTCAAAAATTATTCCATGTAAATTATAGATTTTTGACGAGGATGTATTATATATTTTCTGAGATGCAATATGAGAAGCTAATTTTTTGTCTTTTCATAGATTCGCCATAATCCTGTAAAATTTATGCTTTCTAGTGAACCAAAATGAAGCCATTTTTTAATTTTAATATTTATTCATTTATTTTGGGCAATTAATTTCAGGTTCTATAAAATTAAAAAAATTCTACCTGAATGTCTTGCTCAAAAATTATTCCATATAAATCAATTTTTATAAATTCAATCAAATAATTTTTGCTGTTAAACTATGTATTTTCTTAAAAATTTATATGTTTAACTATTTAAAGTTATTATTATAACATTAATGTTTTATTTTTTAAAATATTTTAACTTATCATATTAATTATAAATAATTAAATATATTTTTTAAATAAAAAATAATTTTTGAACGAGAGGAATTCATATAAAATGTTTTTAATTTTATAGACTTATATTAAATGAAAGATTTATCTTAGAACTCTGATGTAATTTTTTCTTTTATGTTTTATTTTAATTTGTAAATTTGTGAATTTATATTTCTAATTTAATGAGAAAAAAATAAATTTAGCACTCATATATCAAAAGTTTGATAATCTTAATTTTATACAATAAATTTTACTATTTATAATATGATGATCATATTTTTACAATACAACCACCATATATTTCAATAAAACCTTAATTTATAATTTAGTGAGCTACATGCATAGTTTTGATTGATGATAGTTTAATATTTGAAATAAAATATATATAACATAATTTCTAAATCTCAAATCTAGAATTTTAAAAATCTAAAATTTCCCAAAAGAAAATCTAAAAAATTCAAAAAATTAAATATTAAAAAGTTTAAAACTTTTTAATTTAAAATTCAAAGTACCTAGTTGCTCTAGTCCATCGTAGGGAAAACTAGTTACTCGAATATACTTAATAAAGTATTGAGATTCATAATGTTATTTTATGATATGATAATTTAATTTATCGATTGAAGAAACTTTTTAGAAATTATTGTTATTGAAAAAAATTTCTAACATATTATTGTTATAAATTTTAAATTAATGGTAAAAATATTAAAACAATTTGAAGATAAGTTCTCTCTCTTGTTTCAATGATGTAAATTAAATTAAAAATTAATTTAATTTCATTTAATTTTGAAAAAATTTGAATCAGGTCAAAGCTTAAGGAAAGAAACTAAATTACTTGTTTTCTCAAATTTTTTATTTTTTACAAAGAAAATTGAAGAAAATTTAATTTATATTTCAAATTAAAATTTTTTATTGTAATTGTGAAATTATAAATTCCAAATTTGTATGTTTCTAAATTTCTGAGAAGTGGGAAATTAAATTGCAAATATTTATGTCATAAAATTTAAAACTCTTCTTTTCTGAAATTTCAAGGAATAGATACAACAACAACAACAACAACAACCAAGCCTTAATCCCACTAGGTGGGGTCGGCTACATGAATCCTTTGTTTCCATTGCGCTCTATCAGTTACCAAATTCTTATCTAAGTTTAAGTAATTAAGATCACTCCTTATAGTTTCTTGCCATGTCTTCTTTGGTCTCTCTCTTCCTCTTTGTACATGGGCAAAATCCAATAACTCAATTTTTCTAACTGGAGCTTCAATTGGCCTACGATTTAGATGTCCAAACCATCGAAGCCGACTTTCTCTAAGTTTATCCTCAATTGGTGCAACACCAACTTTCTTTCGGATATACTCATTTCTCATTCTATCCTTTCGTGTATATCCACACATCCATCTTAACATTCTCATTTCTGCAACATTTATTTTATTTGTATGTTTCTTCTTTGCAGGCCAGCATTCAGCACCATATATCATCGCTGGTCTTATTACAGTTTTATAAAATTTACCCTTAATTTTGGATGGAATTTTTCTATCGCATAACACACCAGAAGCATTTCTCCATTTTACCCAGCCTGCTTGAATCCTGTTAATAACGTCATTATCTATTTCGCCATCATTTTGTATAATTGATTCAAGGTATCTAAAGCGCTCGCTCTTCTTGACAATTTGATCACCAATTGTCACATCTCC
>JAEMOT010001680.1:751061-803741 GCA_019297695.1 Apostasia ramifera | reverse complement strand
AAATCCTCAAGAGCCATATTTTTTGCAATGCCTACTGCAATTTTCTAAAGGATTCATGTCATGATTGATTCGACAAGTTTTATGCTGGCTGTCGACTGCCTAACGCAACCCTCCGCGTTTCTCATCCGGGACTTGGGACCCGGCAACGGCGCGTTAAAAGATATTTTTGAAAAATGTTAAATTTAAAATTTTTTATTATTTATTTATGTATATTTTTGAAAAATGTTAGAGAATGAAGCAGAAAAAGAAATTACAATTTATATTTCAGATATTTGAAATTTTATCTTTTTAAGCGGATAAGAGAAATTATGTTTTAGGCGGCAGACCAGCAGCATCAAATGTTGCTGGAGGGACCCAAGGAAAAGAAAATGTTACTTGAGGGACCCTGTTGTAAAAATTTTAAAAATTAATTTATCTGTTTGTATTCTTTTTAATTAGTCTCTAATATTCTCAATAGCCTAACAAACAGAAAATCATTAGTACATACGCCGTATTAAAGTGGTTGTATTTTAGAAATTAACAGTAGCTACAAAAATATTTTCTCAAATAACATGGAATAAAAGAGTTTTTAATTCAAATAAAAAAATTATAAAAATTAAGATTTTTTTATTTTATAAAAAGAAATATCTATATTATTATAATTCTAAATCTATAATAATTAATATCATAAAAGTTTTTCAAATAATATTTAGTTTTTTTTAAAAAAAAAATATTAAAGTCTCCCGGTCTCTGATAGAAGTCGCCCGAAAAATTCTCCAATAGAATGCCGAGTGACTTCTATGTCTCAACAGTCACCTGTTCGACGACTTCTGTTTAACAAAAAATTTTTAATCACGTTTGGCATATGCTTTCATTGTTAATTTTTTTGAAATTGATATTAAGTAATTATTAATTAATTTACCTATTTTTAAAAAATCATCCCTTGAGGGGTTAAAGCATGATCTCCTACTCGTCTTTCGATCGATCGATCGGGCTTCTTCCTCTCATTTCCGATCATCTACTCCTCCTCTCCTCGCCGCTACCATTTCTGCCGGCCCCTTCTTCTCAAGAGGAAGTGCACCTGAGGAATGATGCCCTAGGTACATCGACGTTTCTTTCTTCATCTGCCTCCGTTCGTTTTTCCCCATCTTACCGAATGTTGCCCTAGTTTCATCAATCTCTTCTCCGCCTCTGAACGCTGTTGTCCTTCTTCTTCCTCTGCACGATCGTTGTGGCAATGGATCTTCAAGTCGTCGTTGAGGTATTTTTTGATGTTTTCTTGAATGATCGAACAAATTGTATCTCCATGATGATTTCCTCTTCTATAAACTTACGTGCTGCTGCGTTTGACCTGAATAATCGTATCTCTTTTGTCGCAAGAAAACAACCAGAATAATGAAGAAGATTTTTTGCGTGGAAAACTGACTGAGCGAAAAAACCACGGCGCCTTTCGGGCGGCTTCGAAGGTATTCACTAATGTAGGATCTTTGCCAGATTACAATAATGAGGGAGAGAGGAAGTTGAGCAGAGTGGATTAGGCAGAGTGTTTCAGGAGACCGGAACTATCTTTTTCCTGTTACAATGAGGTTTTATACCCGTCCGTGGAGTCACTTTAGTAAAATGAGATTCATCTTTGATGTCAGGCCAATAATGTCTGCTAGGCTGGCACGTAATGGCCCTGGCTGTACGGACATAACTGTCTTCACGTAGTGTGCAGGCAGTTCAATGTGATCTCTTCGGCTTGGCCTCTTCGACTACAGCTCTTCGACGTGGGATCTCCTCCGTTCGCCGCTGGGCACCTGTGACGCTAACGCCACGTAAGTCTCCACGTATACACTCCTGTTAACATGTGGCTCCTGCGCTGCATCCTGGCCGAACACGTGGCGCCTGCCAGGTTTGTACTTGATTGATTGGATTTGCTGACCCAGCTTCAGATTTTGCAGGAGTTGACCCAGGTCAAACATCGGGCGCGGGGGTTCGGCCAACCCTCGCCCTCGACGATCCAGAATCAACCTTCGTAACCTGGGGCACGAGGCTACGAGGTAAACGCCTGTCGCGATCAACTTCCCCTACCCCCGCCGCTCTCCGTACAGACGTTCTTCCCCAGAAGAAGTACCAGCATTAAAAGATGTCATCTCCCCGTACGAATGGCAAATCTCTTCGGTGACAGATAAACGGCGCTCGAAGATCGTCCATCACCTTTCCGCCGGAAAACCAGGGAACCTGGGTGAAGCTGCACCATCCCTACCTACAAATATCGCTGAATCAGTTCTCCAGAACACAAGGATATACGTACAGACAAACAAAACTCTCTAAAGAGAAGGATTTTTCGATTGTAACAGGACTCCGGTTGAGGAGCACCTGACTTCTTCTTCTTCTTCTTCTTCTTCTTCTTTTTCTTCTTTGACTCTTCTCAAAGCATTGTACAGCCTTAAAGGCTATCCTTTTCTTATTAGTGAAACTTCTTCGCTGACCGACCGGTGGACGTAGGGGATTTCCTCCCTGAACCACCTTAAATCTCTGTGTGCTTTCCTGGTTGTTTCGGATTAATCTTCTCCCTGAGCCTCCGTTAACAGGCTCACCCCCTTTGCGCGCCGCCGTCTCCCGGAACTCTCTTTCTTTGGTGTTTCTTGGGATCCCCACATCCTACGTCAACAACTCCAGATGAGGTGACGTGGATCCAGATGTAACAATCTCCATTATGATTTCCTCTTCAAATCGCCTCTATTGTTCTGCATTTAGATTTACCTGTTTGGGGAGAAAGTTCAAAGTACGAAATAATAATGAACAAAGGATTTCACTAATAACATAGATTACAAGTATTAGAGGGAGAGAAAGGGAGGAGAAGCTAAAAGAGAGAGAGGGTTATCGGTGAGGCAGGGAAGAGGAGTTGGGAGCTGAGCAGGCCGTCCACCTCTGTTGGGGAATTAGGCCAAGTTATGGAGCCTGGACCAAAGCGCAAGAGCCAAAGATTATTGCAAGCCAGCCGAACAGTGCATAGAGTGGAATGGGAGAATTGGAGGAGAGAGAGTCCCCCACCTCCCTCATTAAATAGGGGCATTTATTGCTTTGAGGAGAGATAGAAGGTGAGCTGTCGGCCTTGACAGGTAGTTGTGGGCTGTACGGCTAGTTGTGCGGCTTGGTTTGGTTGGATTGCTTGGTCTGGGTTCAACTCAATCCCTTCACGGATTATTCGACTAATCCAATTGGTTGAATTACCCATGTTCGGGTTTGAGGAAGTCATGCTTAGCCTGATTTTCTCCATGTGCAAGTTAATTCGATGCGGAAATTTAACTGCACAACATTGACTATGGATTTATGTGTGTTTTGTGGAATCTATGCCCTGTATTTCTTATTGTAAAGATGGACACTCCACAACAAATTTTCAACCAAACAATTAAGTGAAGTGGCCTGGGGAGGACGGCCCAAAATTATAGAATCAAGTGTCATGGCTGTAAATAAAAAATCATAAGGAATGACTTAGATGTGATTGGACTCACTGAACTCAAGGCAGCTGTATAGATATTTGTCCTTGGTTAAAAAGGACAAACATATGCTTTGCATTATTATGTGACAGAAACATCACGTGCATAGTATAGCCTATTTGTTAGAAATGATGATATCATGAGTTTGGATATCCTTGCAAGCGATTCCCTTTGAAGCATGAATACGATATGGGAACACAGGATACGACACGATATGACACGGCGACACGATGATTTTCCAAAATATGGGACACGGACACAGCATGATACGCCAAATACAATAATAAAATTAACAATTTGTACTTAAAAAAATATATAAAACATAGTACAAACTTAAATTTTTAAGTATAAATAACTTATAAATAGCACTGAAGTCTTAGGGGTCGTTTGGTAGAGGTGGGTTAGCTGGCCCACCAAACGCTCAATCAAGCGTTTTTTTAAACCTGGGTTACCAAACCCAGCGGGATTCCTTAACCCGCCTATCCCAGGGTTTAGCTACCCCATCAGCGATGCTGGGGTAACAGTGGAGAAGGCGGAGATGGCGGAGTCTCTTGTGCGCGACGCCTTCGCGAGCGATTGTCTTCTGCTCTGACGCACAGGACGGCGCATTGCCTCTCTGGCTCCTCTGCCATTCTCCGACGCACAGGAAGGCGCACGCCTTCGCGAGCGGAAGAAGCTCGCAGCAGCCAGCGAGCTCTCCTGGCTCCTCTGCCATTCTCCGGTGCCGCCCTCCCCTCCGTCGTCGCTGGCCTTTCGACCCCTCGCCTCCACCTCCTTCTCTCCGATCCACTGCTCTTCCCCCTCCTGCAGGAGCACCCAAACCAGCGATCTCTCCTGCGACTCCTCCTCCCGCCTCTGCCACGTCTCGCTCACCTTTCTTTTCATCGCTCAGCTCGGATCTTTTCGAGCCAAATACGTATTTTTTGCCAAACAATATTTCAGCTTATCCCAAGTTAACCCAGGTTATCATCCAAACAAAAAATCGTATTAAATCCTCTACTCCAGCGGAGATAAGTTATTAATGGGAGTAAGCTACCCCGGGTTAGCCTATCTTACCCCCGATCCAAACGGCCCCTTATAGAATCAAAATGAGAACTTAAGAACAAACATCGTCAGCATTAAAAAGATTTGAGATATAAATTTATTTTTCACTTTAAATAAGAAAATATGCAATTTTGCTTGTTAGGACAATCGCGATGAGCACGACAATAAGAGGAAGTAAGAGCTCTCAGTGTTGAAGATGAAAAAAGGATAAAGGTGAAGCTAAAGTTCTAAACTTTTTGCGATTAGTTCATTTTCGTAAGACTTAAAAGGCAACAAAGGAGGAAGAAATTTGATTTAATTCGGTTAACTTAGAATTTTGACTTATATTTGATAAAATTTTAACAATAATAAGAGATAGATTTTTAGTTTTATTAAATAAAATTTTAAAAATAATAAAAAAAGAACGAGACAGATGTATCCATAAATTTTCTTAAAAATATATAATATTAATAAATAAATATAACATTAATATTAAATATATCTAATTCTATCTTATGTGTTCTAGAAGTATCCTAGAAGTGTCCTGAGGTGTCCTCACGTGTCCAAAAAATATTATTTAATTTTTTTAATATTATTTTATTAGGACACGCCACGTGGCTTGTCCGACACGGTGTCCCCACGTATCCTTGTGTATCCCCGAGTGTCCGTGTGTCTGACACGGGCACGGAGTGGTTTCTTGAAGTATCGATGCTTTATAGGTGATTCCAAAGGAAAAGAGGTCATTATTAATTTGCAGGATAAAGCAGCTGAGGTTGTTGCTTTTCAATTCGATAGAACACCTGGGATTGAATCTTCAGAGGTCTAGGAGGATCAAAACCTCATCCAATGCTAAGGCCAGAAAGGTGCAGTAGAAGTCAGTTCAGTATAACTGACTATGATGATGAATGGTGTCAAGCTGCAGAATTCACATAGGGATAAAGGTAAGAAGAAGTTTGAGATGGTGAGAGAATTGAATAATCAGCATGATGGTAGTAATGTGAACAATGATGACAAATTTGTAAATACTGATGTGGAGCAATGGCTAAATCTCACTGAAGGAGAATTTGCTGTAGGTGCAAGTATTTCAAATTACCAAGCATTAAGAAGTGCTGCACAGCAAAACCATAAAGGAGAGTTTCAATGTGTGGTTTCTATTACGTGAAAGAACAAGAGTCATGATTACGTAAGCACAAGAATGCTGTTCTTGGAGAGAAAGAGCAACACTACGTGGGGGAAGGTCAGTCCTTCTGTAATACAAAATTGGTTGATAAAAATTCCTGTCCTGGGATTAATAAAAGCTGAAAATAGTCTTGCATTAAGTATGAAAATTACATGGTTCCATCATTTGGGGTTCTACTACATGGACATGCTTATTTAAGACATTATTTGGTATATGTGATGCCGTGTTAGGAGCCACGTGTTCCCTCATCCATTGTTATCCGAATGAATCAGGGTGGTTAGGTTTAAATACCACGATACATTTTTCTTCGATATTTCTAGCAAGATAAAGTAGAAAATTAAAGCCTACTTATGTGGTAGACTTTCTAGATTAAATAATCCTAATCAAGATTGAGGCCAAATCCAGAAAATAACTTCCAGAAAATAACTTCCAGAAAATAACTTTCATGAATTTTCTCTCTTTATTTTGTAATATGTAAGAGTTCACTAAGGTTATTTAGGAAATAAAGGGAAATCTATAAAGTTATATATCACATGGAAAACATGAGAACTGAACCAGAAAGAGAGTTAAGGACATCAAGAATTGGCTCCAAATTCATAATAAAACATGACATACCTAAGGTGGGTGTGGTAGGTCGAAAACATCATTGGCACCGAGCCTCGGCAAGCAAATAACTTAATCGATGTAATCAAATTGAGTAGAGAACCGGGGAAGATTAATATCAAAAATGCGCAAAGTGGAAGATATACATCTACTAAAATGGGAGGTCGAAGCATTCATTTTTTTCATAATGATCACTGGAGAGTAAAGTCAAGGTACAAAGTAAGTTGCCAAAAAACAACCTCAATCTTTTCTTTCATAGTAATAACTGAAGCAAATAAATCATTGGCCATTAGCCTTATCAACTAACGAATTGTAATTTAATCAAAATGATGTACAATTAAACCACATCAAAGAACATCTCATCATATTTTGAGTGATTACTTTTGACAAAGCCACAAAGTTCAGCTGAAACAAAATCATGGAGACAAAACAGGGTTGTTCTTACACTCAACATAAAATTTAGTACAACATTTGCATCCCACAATGTTTGATATGCATAGTGAGATAATTGAAAAATTTTATTAGCATCAAGCCTCAGTATCCAAATGAGCAAAGATTCTGTGAGGACTAACATCATATTCAACAAAAGCATAAAGATAATTTTATAGAAATCACCAAAAAATATATAGAAACACAAAAAATGTAAAAAAGAGAGACTATTCTTAGCATCCACAAGCGATGCCTATGCAGCAGTCATGCAAAGCACAAAGATTCTTATGCACAAAGGAGTTCAAAAAAAGTTATTGGCAAAATAAGCCTCACAAAGCAAAGATCTATACTCAATGAAATTGAATCATGCGTACTTTGAACATCAAGCATAGCACACGAAAAAAATATCCACCAAACAGAGACCAAAGCTAAGCACAATTGATCGGAGAAGATTGTATAGGTGCAAGGTTTTGAAATAGTTGCTGATGAGTACTCAAAGGAGAAATCTAGGGCTTTGACGCTGCAAGCAAGCCTTCTTTGTGAGAGCTCTACTCCAGAATGAAGATTTGCGGAATAGGAGGAAAATCTCATTGCTAGGCTGAATATAATTTATCGAGCAATCACAGGTGACAAGATTGTTACCGGCGAAAAGTAAATATCGGTTTAATGGCTTAACTCGTTGCCATCGATCGATTTGCTCGAGCGAGTATTTGGTGGCAACTGCTGATCTGCCCTCGCACTGCCCGCATGTCTTGTGCGATGCCTTAATCTCTTTTCCCGTCGAATGTAAACCCTACAATGACGTCAAATGGCGTTATCTATTAAAAATAACGACATTAAAATGGGTTAAAATTAACCCAAATGCTTTTGCCAAACAGGCGGCTAACGTTTGTTGAAGCTTGGAGAATTCTCCTCAACCTATTCTTTCTACCATGAGAAATGTTTCTTTTTCATGTTTACCTTGTATTGTCCGACCTCCCTTCATATATGACATCCTGCAACATAAAAGCAGTGATAGATCTGTGAAGTTTTGGGTTCTACAACCCACTGTTTGTTTATGCTCTTATTATTTATTTTTATTTCAGTTATGACATGGTTCTCTCTTATCGTTAGTCAAAATACATGGGTTATGTTCTAATTTGGTTGGCAGCAACGTGGGTTATTATTTTTGGCATTCCCTCCCTCCATGGCTCACTGGCGACGATAATGGGCCATTAGGGGAGAGCCTCCAATGGTCAGAACCCAAGTCATTGTGGACTAGATGGACTTCCTATTAGCCTAGGTGGGGGAATTGACCTTTGTTGCCTTTGACATAGCTACGATTTTTACCTCCGGTGATATATAGTGCAAATAGGAGGAGGGGTTGAGGGAGAACAGAGAGGAAAGAAAGAATGAGTGAAATAGGTAAAAGAAGGCGTGGAGTTGACTCTCATGGCCACAGAGGTTTTTTTTTTTGAGGACTTGGATTTGTTTTTGAAGACGTGTTGCATTTGGATTCGCACTGGCACATTTGGAGCGTACACATGGAGGACTATGTGGCACCGGCGCTAGGGGAATTCGACTGTGGATGAAGGTCGAAAAGCCACCTCCCGAAGAAAGGCCGTTGCCGAAGAACCCATGCTGAAGTACCCATGACGAACTGTCCGCACACTCAAAAGTACAAGACTCCTATGCTGCTTTTAAGAAGAATGGACTGCCTGTTCGGTCCGTACAATTTGTATAATCAAGGCCACGATGCGCTGACCTGGCAACCATCATCAGCATGAGGCCAGAGATGAAGGCCATTCCCTTAAAGTGATTATCCAAGGATCCATTTATACTATAAAATCTCATTGTAATAAAGAAAAGGGGTGGGATCATCTTTGACTCCTCCCTTTCCTTCTTCCTTTTTTACAGCTCAACTCTCTGTAAGAAAAACATAGCAATCTAGTGAAGCTCTTGAAAGCCGCCGACAATATGGCGTTGTGGTTTTTTGCTTAGTCGGTTTCCACATAAAAAGTCTCCTTTGATTTTTGATTAATTTTTGGCATCAACAAGTTTGGTGCTCTTACGCAAGATCAAACTACAGACATTCAGTTTACAAGGCGACTGGCAGTCAATGGTACATCCTTTCTCAAAGTCCCAGGCTAACCAAATTCTAACTTAGCGCGTAAGCGACTGGCAGTCAAGGGTACATCTCTTCTCAAAGTCCCAGGCTAACCAAATTCTAACTTAGCGCGTAAGCGACTGGCAGTCAAGGGTACATCTCTTCTCGAAGTTCCAGGCTAACCAAATTCTAACTTAGCGCGTAAGCTACTGGCAGTCAAAGGTACATCTCTCCTCGAAGTCCCAGGCCAACCAAATTCTAACTTAGCGCTTAGATGACTGGTAGTCAAAGGTACATCCCTTCTCGAAGTCCCAAGCCAACTAAATTCTAACTTAACACTTAGGCAACTGGCAGTCAAGGGTTCATCCCTTCTTGAAGTCTCAGGCCAACCCAATTTTAACTTAGCGCCTAGGCGACTGATAGTCAAGGGTACATCTCTTCTCGAAATCCCAGGTCAACCAAATTCTAACTTAGCGCTTAGGCGACTGGTAGTCGAAGGTACATCCCTTCTCGAAGTCCCAAGCCAACCCAATTTTAACTTAGCGCCTAGGCAACTGGCATTCAAGGGTGCATCCCTTCTCAAAGTCTCAGGCCAACCGAATTCCAACTTAGCACCTAGGCAACTGACAGTTAAGGGTTCATCCTTTCTTGAAGTCCCAGGCCAACTAAATTCTAACTTAACGCCTAAGCGATTGGCATTCAAGGGTATATTCCTTCTCGAAGTCTCAGGTCAACCAAATTTTAACTTAGTGCCTAGGCGACTGACAGTCAAGAGTACATCCCTTCTCAAAGTCCCATGCCAACTCAATTCTAACTTAGCGCCTAGGCGACTGGCAGTCAAGATTACATTCCTTCTCGAAGACCTAGGCCAATCAAATTCTAACTTAGCGCCTAGGCGACTGGCAGTCAAGGGTACATTCTTTCTCGAAGTCCCAGGCCAATCAAATTCTAACTTAGCGCCTAGGCGATTGGCAGTCAAGGGTTCATCCCTTCTCGAAGTTCCAGGCCAACTAAATTTTAACTTAGCGCCTAGGCGACTGGCAGTCAAGGGTTCATCCCTTCTCGAAGTTTCAGACCAACTAAATTTTAAGTTAGCGTCTAGGCGACTGACAATTGAGGGTACATCCCTTCTCGAAGTCCCGGGCCGACTCAATTCTAACTTAGCGTCTAGGCAACTCGCAGTCAATGGTATATCCCTTGTCGAAGTCCCACGCCAACAAAATTCTAACTTAGCGCCTAGGCGACTAGTAGTCAAAGGTACATCCCTTCTCGAAGTCTCAGGCCAACCAAATTCTAAGCGCTTAGGCGATTGGCAGTCTAGGGTGCATCCGTCCTTGAAGTCCCGGGCTATTTTGTCCTAATCAAGCAAATTTCTCGCATATAATGGAATTCAGAAGTCATCCATTTGAAATAGAAAATAATGCAAAATAATAAAAGAATATTTTCTATTAACAAATTTTTTTACAAAAGTGCACCGCCTAGAAGTAGGCCAATCTCTTCTCCAACGAACCTCGCCGACCCATCGGGGAACAACGAAGCTCACTCCCCTTGGCTCGATGAAAAAGAATCTCTTGTTCCAGTTGTCAAACTCGGTGCCCCTCACCTTGAACACCTGGCAGTATCTCCCTTTTAGGACAAAGCACTCGTGCAGGCGAGGGTTCGCTTACCACTGAAAGACCCCTTGAAGATCTCTATGTCCTGGGGGATCCTTCGGCATTGCAGCTCCTTGATGAGGCAGTAGATCATGGTTACCGCGTTCGGGGGGAGTTGCATCGGGATGATGCCAAAGTGGTTGAAAACATTCACGAACTACGTCTGAAAAGGGAGGAACAGCCCGCCGCCGAGGTGGTGGAGGCAGACTACAAATTTCCCCTTCAGTGGGGAAGTGAACGCCGCATCCGCTGAAGTAAACTGCAACCCTATCTCTGGATCCCTTCTCGAGACCTGCTCAACCTCTGCATCGAAAGTATGCAGAGGAAGGGAGCAGAACTCTCCGACTACGGCTCGAAAATCGTCCCACATCTCTTTAGCTCGGCTCCGCAATTTGTTGGCCATCGCAATCTCAGGAAAGAGGCGAAAATGGGGGCCACTACTACCACAGGGTCTTTTATAGTCCTTATCCCGACGGTTCTGCTTTTGACCGTCTGATCCTATCGACTTAGAAATCTAGGCCTACTAGGCACGCGTGTCTCCTCGATTCCCTCAACGGTCATATCACAAAGTTCAAAAATTCACACTCCAGCACTGAAGAGAAAAGGCTTCATTGAATAAAATTTGTTTTACAAGCTTATAAAAAAAAAGGGATATTTACCTACATGCCACACCATTTAATTTTATTTATACATTACTCATTTATTTTTAGTTAATTACGTTATGCACACTCAAAATATTATAAAGCTTACATACACACACTTGAGTTAAAACTCAGTCAAAATCTATTTGAAAAAAAAAATTCGTTAGTAAATCATTAAAATTATATTTTTACCCTTAATAGTACATATTTTTTTCTTCCTCAATGCCACATTAAAGCGTTGATCTGTCCTAAAATCAATTCACGCCGTGAATGTCTTCTTCCCTTGCCGTCACCTAAACATCAAGGTTTTAGGATTTTTACTCAAAATATATTTAAATATCTTTAAAATAATATGATGAATAGCTCAGATTTTTTGTAACCTAACTATAGTTAGGTTATTAAAAAATTATGATTATTCATTATAATAAAACAAGTTAAAGTGTGTGTATGTAAGATTTTTGTAATATTTTGAGTGTGCATAGCGTAATTAAGTATGAATGAATGAGTAATGCATAAATAAAGTTAAATAGTGTGGCATGTAGGTAAATATCTCAAAAAACAAGAGAAAAAGAAAGGAAGAGCCCTAAGGCGGAGGGAGCCTAAATTCCTATGTCGAAAGGAGACCTCGAACAGCTCGAGCGAAGTCCGTTCGGCAATGGTTCTCCTCTGCTAGCTCTTCGACCCGAGCCTCCAAGGCGACTTTCTCCTTCCTGAGCTGTTCGATCTGCAGCGTCGCAGCCTGCAGTTGACTCTCCTACCTAGTACACTTTGACTTCAGGTCAGCAATCGCCTTCCTCGCCTCCGAGGGCTCTAGCCTCCAAAGCAGCACTAGGGCCTTGTCCACCTTCTTTTCGAGGACATCAACCTACTCCCCGCTCGCGGTGTGGTCTTCGATCTGGTCGTGGCGGCGACAGATGCTCGTGTGATGGAATGCGCGGTGGAACCTCCGGAGACAGCCTTCGGCTGGGTCGGTGCCGCGGAGACAACCGGGCTGGCCGTGGGCGCTGGAGGTGGTGGAACAGAAGCGGACGACCCATGTCCTGCACGGGCGCGCTGATGATCTCCACGGCAGGAGGACGCACCTGGGGTTGCGTCACCCCAGCATCTGCAGCGGGTGGCTCTTCGTCGTCCGCTAGCGTGATGGTATTCTCCACCGACGAGATCGTACGAACGTCGTTAGAGATAGGACTCGGAGTAGTGCGAGCGGCTCCCCGCGAACTCCCAGTCTCAGCAACGGACCTCCTCGAACTGGAGAGGTTGATGCGAGGCCTCTTCGGGGACTCCTCTCGAATAGAAGGCCTCCGAGTGGCCGATGTCCCACTTGGGAGGGACGCCTGGCGAGCGGGAGCATATCCTCTACGTCCTCGACCATGTTATCATACAGAGACATCATCGTGTCTGTTTCTTTTCAGAACCATAAATGGTCCTCCGTGCCGGCCCGCAGGCAATTTATAGGGTCCAGATGCTTACGTGGCGGGTGCAGAGGAAGGCACGCGCATCAATGCACATCACATTAGGACTAACGAGGCGACATGTTGCATCTGGATCTGCACTAGCACATTTGGAGCGTGCACGTAGAGAACTACATGGCATCGACGCGAGGGGAATTCGACTACAGACGAAGGTCTAAAAGCCACCTTCCTAAGAAAGGCCGTTACTGAAGAACCCATGCCGAAGTACCCATGACGAATTGTCCGCGGACTCAATGTACAAGACCCCCATGCTGCTTTTAAGAAGCATGGTTTGCCTGTTCAGTTAGTACGATTCGTACAATCAAAGCCACAACGCGTTGACCTAGCAACCATCATCAGCATGAGGCCAGAGATGAAGGTCATTCCCCTGAAGTGACTATACAGGGATCAACTTACACTATAAAATCCCATTGTAATAAGGAAAAGGGGCAGGATATTTTTTACTCCTTCCTCTTCTTTTTTTACAGCTCAACTCTCTGTAAGAAAAACATAGCAATCTAGTAAAACTCTTGAAAACTGCCGATAATATGGCATCGTAGTTTTCCTCTCAGTCAATTTCTACGTAAAAAATCTCTTTTGACCTTTGATTAATTTTTGGCATCAACGTGGGTCCAAAGATGTGTTTGGGGATACTGGAAGTCATCACAGGAAACTTCATCGGCTATTTTAATGTAACAATGGCTGCAAGCTCTCTCTCTCTCTCCTTTCGTTCATGGCGGGTGATAGGATCTTATTTATAGTGCTAGAGTATGGGATCTTGTTGGCAGGAATCTCTGCAGGATGGATGAACCGTAACTGTTGAACTCGAAACCATGATCATTTTTGTTGTTAAGACATGGTTAGACTGTAGGCCCTAATAATTGGTTTAAATTTAATCTCTCAATTTGGTATAAGCGAGTTCAGCTGCTATCCTATCAGATTCAATTTGTGAAATTTACAAATTCACGAATTTGTTGGTTTAATTGGCTAATTGGAGCAGAGATTCTCATTAAAATGGGTTTTATTTTATCAATTTGGGTTAAATTTGGTGGTCATTGGGAAGCTTTGTGTTGATTTTATTGTAGATTCGAAGTCCACGTAATTGAGATTTTATGTGGATATTCTACCATCACTTCAGCCCCAAATTATGGGAATTTTTTTAATGATTTTTATTTTTCAGTTGCAATTGTGATCAATCAGTTGCCGGGTCCCAAGTCTCGAATGAGAAATGTGAAAGGTTGCGTTAAGCAGTTGGTGCGGATACGGATTAGTATTGAATTGGGCTACTATGATAATGTCATGTGCTGAATTAAAATTTAAATTTAAATTAATTAGAGCTATTAGAGATTTCTATATTAGCTCTATTTAGATTTGATTTGATTTAATTCAGAACAAATTTGAGAGATTTAAAAACTCATCATATTTGGAGTTGATTTTATTTTATTGTGATAGAATTAGTTTCATATTTGCTTTCATTTATTTGATAATTTATTTTCCGCATTTAATATTGTATTTTCAAATTTCATCATACGATCTCTGTATATGAAGAGGTCGCCTTGTATTGTAATTGTAATAGCATTTGATGAATAAAATTTTATTTGAGTTTTCTCAAAGATTAGATCCGGGTTGAGGGTCGATATTTCGATGAAGGAAAAGGTAGGATTAGTCTTTGGTGAGAATCCTCAAATTAGCTTAATTATTCACTTTTCAAAAAAAAATTAAAAGAAAATCTCCTCTATCCATTGCTTTATCTCTATCTCCAGATCATCTCTGAGTGCCTCCAGCACTTTACATACGCTCCTGTCTTTGAAGCTCGCCCGCCTTCGGCACCTGCTGCTTCATCGTTTCCCGCCTTTGGCACTCGCCCACCTCCGCTTTCTGCGGCCTCGCTGACCAGCATGAGGCGGGTTATTATTTCCTTCGTCCCTCGACTTGCTACTTTGCCCAAAAAATGTGCCACTCGAGCACGTTGACTCGAGATGCTTGCCTCACCTGCATGGCTACTATTTGAATTTTTTCTAGGTAAGATATAATTTCTTTTCTGAATCAAATTAATCTGATTATTTAATTTCAATATAAAATTATTCTCATGATTTAGATTCATTTGACTCTAATTGCGTGATCTGATATTTATTTGAGTGATAATTACTGTTGGATTTAAGTGTGAGATATCTGCCCTAAATTCCTGGACTTCGGATCTGATTTTTGAATTTAAATTGATGCCCTAATCTAATTTGATAATTTTTATTTACTAGACAATCTAATTTAATTTTAATTTTAAAATATTTTAATTTGCAGGATTTAAAATTTTATTTATCATATAATTTATTTAGAAAATATTTTGCACTTGATTAAAATAATTTGCTAATTCAATTTACTAATATTATTTTTCATTTTTTCGTCCTGCATCAACTTGGTATTAGAGATTATTTAGGTTAGGACATTTTATTTGACCATGTTTATATATTCTGCATAATATATTATCATCTTATTTTATTTCTTGCTTTTCTATTATATGTATTATGTGAGTATGGACTCTAAAATAGAAACTCTATTATTCGACTTTATAACTAGGTTTAATCGTATATTCTCATCTTTGAAGTCACAATCTATAGAAGAAGTTGTGATTAATTATTATTTTTTCTGGTGATTCGGATTACTTATTATATAAAGAATAGGAAAATAATTTAGATCATTATTTTGATTATTGTAGTTAGAACGAGTTAGAAAGGGTTAAGTACACAAAATTAATGTTTTTTAGTAAAACAAAATATTATATTAGAGATTTAGAGAATCAATGTCTTTTAGGGTATATTTAGATTGTTTGAGATGTGTGATGAAATTAAAATTTATTTACGTAAGAGATATTCTCTTTCATCTCACAGAGTTAATTTTATAATTCCTACACAACATGGGCCTAGATCAGTACTCTTTGCTCCAATTTCTACTCCCATTGTTAGACCTATTGAGACTACATGTAGTTTCCTCGCGAAAGAAATAATAAATGAGTTCTCTACAAAGACATTCATTCTTCTAAAGCATTGGAATTTGATTTTTTACATATATCTATTTATATAGCAGATCCTAGCTTAGCCGAAGAGTACGAGATGTATGAGGATTAGATATACGAGGAAGATAATTATAGGATAGAAGTTAAAAGTCAAGTTGAGAAAACAATCATAAGGTTGAGTCGTAAAGAAGAGCAGATCATAGATTTGACAGAGATCATTAAATTATCTTATTGTGTTGATAATACTATCGATCATATTGAGATGATTATAGGTCACGATCATTTTGAGATTAATATGTTTGATCTAGTTAAGCATACTTATGCATATCCTCAATTTATTAAAAACTCAACACCTATAGACTTATATAAGCAAAAGGCGCATGAGACTGAATGGTTGTACAGTTTGTCGGATATTTCTGGAGGAGTTTATAGCACCTATTAGGAACCATGTCTTTTATGACCCTGATTTACTTTTCACATACCTATTATTAGAATTAGTCATCTAGTAGGCACTAATAGGGTCATGAGTCGAGTCTGCATATATTTAATTTTTCTTTTAATATCGTATGTTTGGGTCTAATTAGTATTTGTATTTGCATTTGTTGTAATTCGTTAATGTGTTATTCCATTTATTTATATATTATAAAATAAATAAAATCAGTAAAATTAATGGTGAGTTATTACAATTAAGTGTAGAATTTTTTTAAAAATATTTTATTATGATAATTTAATATAATTTAATTTATTTTAAAACTTTTATTAAATAGAGTTAAATGAATAAGTTTGAATATTATCATTAGATCATAGGAATAGTTGACACTTTCAATATTTCAGATTTATTGGTTATCAGAACCCAACAGTAATACCTAGTGAAACATTTGCTTTTTATTTTCTTTGAGTGTAGCTTTACCTATGAGAGTCCACAGCCAAAATTCACCTCGATATTTATTTAGAGTTAATTGAATAAACTTGTTGAGGAAATGATTTTAATAGGATTCGATTGTCAGTGATATTTAGTTCGATGGAGAATTTTATCTTTTTAGGAAGCTCAGAAGTTACAGCTGATATGACCTACTCGATGAGTCGCATGACTTATACTCGACAGGGTCGAGTTCCTCCCATTTGGGGAGAATTGGTGGAGACACGGGTTATCAATGAATTTGGACGGCTATGATAACATCACGTGCTAAATCAAAATTCAAATTCAAATTAATTATAGCTATTAGAGATTTCTATATTAGGTTTATTTTGATTTGATTTGATTTGATTCAGAGCATATTTAGGAAATTTGAAGACCCGTTATATTTAGAGTTGATTTTATTTTATTGTAATAGAATTAGTTTCATATTTGTTTTCATTTATTTGGTAATTTATTTTTCGCATTTAATATTATATTTTTAAATTTCTTCATGAGATTTCTCTATATAAAAAGACCGCTGTGCATTGTAATAGTAATAGCATTTAATGAATGAAATTATATTTGGGTTTTCTGAAAGCCTAGATCCAGATTAAGGAGTCGATATTCTGGTGAAGGAAAGAGTAGGGTTAACCGCCTTTGGTGAGAATTCTCAAATTAACTTAGTTATCTACTTAAAAAAGAAAATCTCCTCTATCCATTGCTCTTTTTCTCTCTGGATCATTTCTGAGCGCCTCTAGCACTTTATGTACACTCTCGTCTCCAAAGCTCACCCACCTCTGGCGCCCATTGCTTCCTCGTTCCCTGCCTTTGGCACACACCCACCTTCGCTTCCCGTAGCCTCGCCGACCAGCGTGAGGCGACTCATCATTTTCTTCGTCACTCGGCTTGCTACTTTGTCCGAAAAATGGGCTACCCAAAGTACGCCGACCTAGGATGCTTGCCTCACCTATGTTGCCACTAATTGAATTTTTTGGCTAAGAAAACCTCGTTAAGCATGCATCTGCTTAGGACGATGCTATTATATGGCAAGGGATGCTTATTAATGGGCTGATATGGGTAAATCAGATGGTTCAATTAGCCATCAATTAGTTCTTAAGATTTTTTTTTGTTCATGTTACAGTTAGGTTTATTTTAATGTTTTTTGTCTGAATAACCCCTGGATACACCTAGGGGTGGCAAAATGGGTCGGCAAGTTAGGTTCGGGTCGAATCCGGATTTGACCCGACCCAAATAGCTTCAACCCAAACTCGACCCATTTATTAAATGGGTCAAAATCCATAATCCGAACCGGACCCGATTAATAAATGAGTTGGGTTGGCTGGTCGACTCGACCCGTTTATAGAGTATTTTTGTTAAATACTCAATCCGAACTCGACTCGTTTAATAAATAGGTTAAAATTCATGACTCATACTCAAAATTTGCAGGTTGGGTTTGGGTCGGGTCATATATTGTCACCCCTAAATACACCAAGAGGATACATGTTATGATTGAATCAATGCTGTTAGAAACCGAATCAGATCGATCAGGTTGAATCGGTGAACCGATGAGACTGTTTGGCTCATGGTTCAGGTTCTAAAGTCATTAATCAGGAATTCAGGCTAAAAATCCAATTCTAATAAACTAACCAAATGTTTGTTCATATTAATTTATTCAAGTTCATACGTTTTTATACTTTGTATTATGCTAGCTTTGGATTTTTATACTTAATTAATAATTTAGTTCTTATATTTTATTTATTAATTAACTAATCACTTGTTTAACTCTAGTCTTCTTTTAAAAATTTAGAAAATGCACGTGGGTGTATTACACCATAGTTTTATGTTTCGACCGAAATTGTTAGTCTTACTGTTGACGTAGGATATGGGGGTCCTAAGAAACACCGAGAAAGAGAGAGTTCCGGGAGACGGCGGCGCGCAAAGTGATAAGCCTGTTAACGGAAGCTCAGCAGGGGAGTGAATTCAGAGCATTCAGAGAAACACACAGAGGTTTAAGGTGGTTCAGGGAGATAATCCCCTATGTCCACCGAACGATCAGCAAAGGGGCTTCACTAATGAAGTAAGGTAGCCTTGAAGGCTTGTACAGTGTTGTTTAGAAGAAAAGAAGAAGAAGGAGAGCTCCACCGTTGGGGCCTCTCTACAATGAAAGTTAGGCAATTTCTATCCCAGTTGTTCTTTGATCCCTCTCCCTATCCCCCTTCTGTGTGTTCTCTCTTCTGGTGAACTGTTCAGCGGTATTTATAGCTGTTGGAGTGTGTAGCTTCACCCTGATTTTCCGGAGAAAAGGTGATGGACAGGCTCTGGGTTCACGCCGTTTGTCTGCCACCGGAGAGGCCTGCAGTTGTGAAAGGAAGACGATATCTTTTAATACTGGTGCTTCTACTGGGGATCCATGATGGCTGGAGCATGTGGATCCTTGATTTGCGGATCTGGGAAAAGGTGCCTTGTACGGGGAGCGGCGCGGTTAGGTGGAGTTGATTGTGACAGGTGCTGCTCCGTAATCTCGTGCCCGATGTTATCAGGGGTGGTCCTGAGATATCGGGAACGAGGTTGGGTTGAACCCTCGTGGCCGAGGTTTGACTTGGTCAAAAGTCCTGCAAAGTCAGAGATGAGTCAGCAAATCAATCAATCAAATGGAGGCCAGCCAGGCGCTACGTGTACGGTCAGGATGCAGCGCAGGAACCACGTGTTAACACTTACAGACCGCTTCTTTTGGGTTTTGATCACGATCAATTTGAAATTTAGGTAATCTTTCGGTTTCGATTGAAGCACAAAAGTTTTGAGAGAAACGAGCCAAAACTTCTCAAGTTTTAGTTGGAACACGTATCTTAACGAAAACCGCCTAAAATGAAACTATCAAAATTATGGAATGTTCCAAAATGGTTACTTCTAACTTGCGATTAAAACCAAAATCGAGTTATAAAATCTCGGTTTATACGTCACAACAATATAGCATATATTTAAAGATGAAGTAGAGTGATCATTTCTCGCCTTAACTTGTGATGTAATGAAGTGACCTAACTGAAACTTTTCATAAAGTGTTGGGACCTAACGGAAAGGAATATAAAATGGGATAATTACCCACATGCCACATAAATTTTCATGTATTATATCACACATACTTTCTTCACAATCCATAGTGTAAATTTTGTGAAGAAAGTGTGGTGTAATTTTAAAAAGTTTGTGTGGCATGCAGGTAAATGCCTCGTATAAAATACAAACTAAATAGGTAATTATGTAAACCAAAGCTTGTAAATGGGTCAAATTTTGAATCAATATGATCGAAAATTCGACTAAAAAAAATATAATTAATTGAATACATTTTACTTATAATTTATTCGATTTGTTATTTTTTCGAGGTCAGATCAGAGATTGACCATGATTTGACTTTTTTTGTATCTCACTTGACTGATTCATTATAGATAATTTAGTTTTTATTGAGGGTTAAAACTTAATTTATGACTAGGTTAAAATCAATTACCATAACCCAATATGATTAATAAATGGGTTATTAATCTCATCCGGGGCTGTGCAAGTTGAGTTCGATCGAATTGTTGCGAGCTCTAATTCAAAATTATTTAGTTCAGCTCAACTCAAATTTAATATGATTTTGATATTATATTATATTATTTTAATAAAATATTTTTTTAATGTAATAATATTTATAAATAATTTTTTTATAAAATTATATAATAATTAATTTAAAAATAACTTCTAAATATTATGATATATAAATTATATAACATGTTGACATGTGGCTCCAGCGCTGCATCACAGCCATACACGTAGCGCTCCTTCATCTTGAACATCATGCATTAACCTTTGAAGCTGTTTGGAGCCTCCAAACCTCGTGAGTGAGGTTTGGAACCCTCTAACCTCGTGGGTGAGGTTTGGGACCTCTAATCTCTAACATCGTGGGTGAGGTTTGAGACCTCTAACCTCTAATCTCTAACCTCGTGGGTGAGGTTTGGGACCTCTAACCTCTAACCTCTAATCTCCTGCATAACTCTTGTTCAAACAGCTCTCCAACTACATCAAGCATGATGTTTCTCAGCTATACCTATCACTGTCAGCGTGCTCTGGCCGCACTATTTCCAAAGCAGCATGCTTCCTCCAGTCACGCAAATCAAGGATCTACATGCTTCAGCTGTTACAGATCCCCAGAAACAGTACCAAGATCCAAAGGTCAAGCTCTCTTCACTGACTTTGGTCCCTCCAATGGCCGACAAGCGGCGCGAGCTCAGAGCTTGTTCCCCTCCTTTTCTCCGAAAAATCAAGATAACGCTGCACCATCTGCTGCCTACAAATACCAAGGAACATGCTTCATGAAAAAGGATCGAAAGGGAGGGGATGACAGACGAAAAAGGGAGGAGAACTCGCCCCAGCAAGAGCAGAATCCCTCCTCCATCACCTCTTGTAAAACAGGAGCTTGAGAATAAGAAAAGCTCTCTCTTTCTCCTTCTTTCTCTCTCTTTCTCTTGTAAGCTTTTTGTATTAGCCTTCATGGCTACCTTCATCCATTAGTGAAAGTTCTTTGCTGATTGACCGGTGGACGTAGGGGATTTTCTCCCTGAACCATCTTAAATTTCTGTGTGTTTCTCTGAATGCTCTGAACTGGTTCCCTCCTTGAGCTTTCATTAACAGGCTTATCCCCTTTTGCGCGCCGCCGTCTTCCGGAATTCTCTTTTTCTTTGGTGTTTCTTGGGACCCCCACTTCCTATGTCAACATAACATAATCTCAAGTTAATAATAAATCAAATATCTCCTTAGAAAACAAATGTCGGCTTTCCGAGTGGCTTGTGATGGCGGTCATAATTAAAATTTAAATTTGTTATAATATTTATAATGTAAAAATGAAATAAAATAGTTAAAGAAATTGACTTATTTATTTCTCATAAATATTTGTTGATTTCTTCTATGCTCTAATGTGTTGACAGGAAGATTTTGAAAATTGAGCTGGCTTTAAAATTGGTAGATCGAAAAGCTTAATATTTAAGAGTTTAATTAAGGTTAAATTGGGGTTTAATTGTGATAATTTAATAATGTAATAAATATTTATGAAATATAATTTTATAATAATAATAAATTAATTAAATAATATTCATAAAATAAAAACATAATTTAATAATAAATTCCAGAAAATAAATTTTAAATTATTTTAAAAAAATATAAAATAATAAGAAAAAAGATATTTTCAAAAATATATGTATAACAATAGAAATCTTAAAACTTTTTAAACATTAAATAATAAAAAATAAAATATATTTCTAAAAATGTATATTCATAAAATAACAACATTAAAATTCCCTAAAGATATTTTATAATAATTAGAAAATAATTAACTTTTCTTAAAATACTAATTGAAAGGTGCTACAATGAAAAAGGTCGAGATTTGTTTTACAAGAATATAATTAGTCTCAAATCTTGTGTCTATAATTTTATAAGATAAATGGCATCTAGGTTCCTCTAATTTACTTGTATGATTAAATAGATTTTTCGACCATTCGAAAAGGTAAATTGGTCTTCTAATTTGATTAAAATTGTAGTTAAGTTCAAGGATCTAACTTCACATTTAATTAAATTGGAGGATTAGTTTATTTTTTTTGAATAATCGAAAGAGCTATTTGCTCATACAAGTAAATTAGAGAGTCCATAAGCTACTTACCCTTTAAATATTGGTTGATAATGAGCCAAAAAAAAAAAAAAAGGCAATTTAAATTTATCTTTCTGAAATAAAGAAAACTGAAATTTTGTATTTTGTTTATTTGAAAATTTTTCTTTATTTCAATTTCTGTTAATGAGTTACCCTGCTCCACTTATAGAGTTCTGGTCTGACTGAAATCTTAAATAATATTTTTTTAACCTCCTTGTACTTATCTGCACTGTGTACATATAACCAAATTAGATCTGAGTCAAGCTTAATAGATCAATACCCGACATAAAATTTTCGATCAAATTCTTTAGCATAAACCTGAAGAAGTTATTAGGTGTAGACGGTAAACCATTTGGTATCTAATGGGAGCTCACTCCGTATGCGCCCATTAAATGTCGAAGAGTGCAGACTTTTTGCACGAAATAATTTTTCTTAAATCTAAGTCATCTGACTAACAAAAACTGAGTTAACCTGAGTCTAAATTCAATTCAAAAATTTTAGATACTGATCATAAATTTTGACTATTTGAATTATATTTTATCTGGTTGGGTTAAATTCCGATTATCCATTTAAAAATATTTATTTCATAAGTAAATAAGTAAGATTTTTAGGGACTTAATCAAAATTTGAAATTTAAGTTAAACTTTTAAAAAATGTAATCTAAAATATAATTATTATTATAAATAAATGATGAAAAGTTTTCCCAAATGAAATCTTTATAAATCCTCTACTGGATATCAGCACTATCATTTGTATTTTTAGATAATTGTCTACCCATAAAAAATTTTAAATATTACTTACATAATATATTTTTTATAAAAAATAAATTATGAGATGATATATATTTAAATATTAAAATGATATTTAAAGTTGTAAGGGACATATAGGTAAATCACGTTATTACGAAATTTTTTTGAAATCAAAAGGGTACAAAGGCTGCAGCAACTGCCCCCGGAAGGGAGCAATTTTGGGTTCGACCGATTATTTAGCCGGCCAATAGGCATTGCCACATTAATAACAAGCCACACTCAATGCTAACATAGCGTTTACTCATCGATCGACCAAATTGGTGTAAAATCTTGTGATTCTATTGCAGAGGTATTGTATGCTTTGGTTTTAAGCAAATTACGTGACTTAAATACTTTCCAAAAGGTCATCTATCCTAGTGTTACTTTAGCCCAAGCACGCTTAAGTATAGAGTTTATCATCATTAGTTTCACAATTTTGCCCCAAAAGGCGCTTATATTATTTAAGATTTCGTTATCTACTTATACATCTCAGAATCTGTCTTTCTTTCTGATGTGCGATAATTCATTCTTGTGTCCCTCTCACCACTCATTATTCGGCTTAGATTCTCTTCTCTTAGGACATCACCCGGTGATCACTCCCCGTCTTCTTCAGTCCCGCTTCATAATTGGTTTCATCAAACTCAATAATTTTTCTGAAGGATATCTAAAATAAATTGAATTATTGTACATTGATAGCTATATGTAATTTTCAATTAAATTTATAAAGTCATTGCAATGATCATATTTACTATGTTAATTAAATCATGAACCAATTTAAATATTTAAGTCAAATATTTTAATATTAATTTAATTAAATTAATTATTAATGAATTATTAGCTTAACAGTTGGTCAAATTAACTTAAAAATAAAATTACTTGAATCTTCTTTCATACATGAATTAAATTAGTTATTTATGAATTATTAAACTAATAAATAACTAAACTAACTAGGAAAAGAAAATACTTGAATATTTTATTAGATCACATTATAATGAACGAGGCTTCAAATCTAAAGCTAATTTTGAGCAATTTGTAGGTTTAAAATATGGTGAAAATTTTGTTTACTCAAAGATTATTTTTGGTAAAATTATTTGTTTAGCAATTTTGAATCAAATTGAGTATCAAATCATTTTAAATTTTGTAATATTTTTTTCCCACAACTTACCACAAATATAAGCATTTTGGGTGAGTTCCTGTGGAGTTTCATTCGAGTTATCCAAGCTCAAATACGGTTATTTAATATTTTTAGTTGCGTTTGGCTTTGAAATGTCGGGCAAATCGAACATATTCTTTACGAGATACCATATCTTAACAAGTCTATAATTCAATTTGATGATCGAGTTCAACCAACTTCTAAATATGTGAAGTCCACCTCTAGAGAAGATGAAAAACGATTATTATTGACCATAGAGATAAAGGTTGTAACGTCTATTCTGTAGTTGTAAAGATATTGTTTTTTTTTTTTTTTGACTATAGATATTGTCTATCTTAACTTTAGAAAATTACACGACTCTGAGAATTCTAAGATCACTTATCTCATAATTACTCATACTTGTTGGTTCCTCCCTTCTAGTAATATTGAGATTTTGATGTTTACCCATATGTTTAAGTTAATTTGTACTAATAAAATTATTTAATACTTTTAATCACAGGTTTATTAACATTACATCTCAATTGCAATCAAGTTGGATAATTGAAAATATTTATTTATGCTAAAATTAAGATTGAATCAAGTTGGAGAGTAGTGATCAAACATTTAAGATTAAGTAGAATAAATTTTATTATTATATTTTTTATTTTTATTTGAGAGAAGAATTATTGTGAGATTAATCTTGACTACTAGAATAATCTGGATGCGAGTTTGATCACTTAGAATCCTATGCTATTAATTAGATAATCTTCAAATTTATTAAAAAGTTGAAATTCTCCTTATTGTATGGTTTGATAGTAATGAGATCGACCTGGAGGTTAACATTAGGTTATATTAGCTTCAGAGAAGCTTTAGGTTGGTTGGAGGGTGACTTGCAGTAATGAGGTCGACTTGGGGTCAATCTCAGTACTGAGGTCGACCTTCAATAGTGACTTTAAATAGAAATTTTGGCCATTTTAGGAGATATTTCCAAGTCAATTTGGAGGCGACCTTAGTAGTGAGGTCGACCTTGGATATGACTGTTGGCCTGTTTTGATTCTCCAACGGCTAGGATTGACATCCATGTGTTTTCTAGTCTATTTTTTTAGTCGTTAGAGCACTCATTATATACAGAGATAAGAGTTGTTGAGGCATCTCTTTCGGCTCATTGAACTCTTTAATTACTCTCAACCATCACTTTCATTCTCTATTATTTCAAAAGTGAGTAAAACATTCAAGTAGATAATTCAATCAAGCATTCAAGACGATCTAAGTGTAACTTGGACTCAAGTGCTCAAGCTTTCCATCAACTCTTCTTCTAGCTTTCAAAATTCAATCATAAGACAGAAGAGAGTGATTTTTTTTTTTATTTTAATATTTTGATTTTTCCTTTTTGCCTTCACTTTATGTGTGAAAAGGGTCTCCAAATAAGGATCAGAGGAGGTAAGTGAGTGTGCCCTCACTTAAAAGTGAGGAGAGTCTTTAGCGAGTAGATAGAAGAGGATTTGTATATGGGCTTTTTCGCCTAAATCAAGAAGTGTGTTATAGTGAGATTTTTCTGATCGCGGTCGGGTGGATTAGGCTCGTGTTTGAGCCGAACTATTTTATATCGTATGTTCATTATGAATGTGATATTCTCTTATTGTTTGAATTTATATTTATTTTCACTTGTATTATTTACTTTTATTTATTGCATTAATTTTTTATATTAATTAAATTAAATTTAAAATTTTTAATTATGTCTACTCACTCCCTCTTTAAATATCATATTTGATCCCCTAATACTCAAGCATGCTTGATTACACAAGTCTCGTGACTAACCTCATAATTGTATCTCAAAAAATATATTTATATATTTGGACACTTTGATGCTATAATAAAAAATCTACTATTGCTAAAATGAATAAAAAGTTAAACTAATAATAAAATTTATGCATCATTTAATTTAATATTATTTTGATATTATATCATATTATTTAAATATTATGATATATGAATATTAAAAAGTGATAATTTTGATAAATTATAGATAATTATCTTGATATATTTTGATTTCAAGTGCTGTTTTATTTTGATTTGAATTGATTAATTTAAAAAAATAATTTGGATGGGGGTTTAAATTTCGGATATAGTTACGCAAATTCGATTTTATATTAATTTTTATTATCCTGATTTGACTTTATATTTAATCGGCCTTTTAAATTAAGACAAGTGGGTTATTTCATACAATTAAGAAAAAGAAATAATAATAATTATTATCATTATTATTATTATTTGTTTTTATATGAGGTTAGCTGCACCAGCCTCCAGGCACTAGTTCGCGGCCCGAGCTGTACACCGTTATCTTATAACCAGCATAAAGACGCTTCTCCACGTGGCTCATGCGTCCAAGAAATCCAGCCGTAAAGTCTTTGCTGTCAAGATCACTAACGGCTGCGATCGCGTGGCTGCACAAATTGGACTGACTCACCTCCATCCAGGATCTTCCGCCATCTGGCAGATCATGGGACCGACGGGCCGAATTCGGGCCGGTGTTTTCTTCCCCTTCTCCGCCTGCTTCCTTTCGCTATAAACACAACCGCAAACAACAAATCGGAGAGAAAACAGGGGAGCGCCGGATCGCCGACCTTCGCTTCGCTCTCCGCCGCCGGAGCTCTCGCAAGTAACCTATTTCCTGTCCTCAATCGATCATCTCTGGATATTCATCCGGGAGCTTAAGGCGCGAGAGATCGGAGGATCGCCGCCGGCAGTCGCCGGGAGAAGAAGGTAGGAGATGGCCGGAGGAGGGATGCCGGCGGCTCCCAGGGGCGTGGCGACGGAGAGGGCTCAGCAGTACAAGGGCAGAGTGACGCCCTTCGTCGTCATCGCCTGCCTCGTCGCTGCCGTCGGCGGCGCCATCTTCGGCTACGACATCGGCATCTCCGGTAATCTCAGTTTTACTTCTTTTTTTTTTTGATAGAAAATCAGTTTTACGTTTACCTCAAGATCAGATCTGCCCTATAATCAAAAAAAAAAAAAAAAAAAAAATCAGATCATCCCTTATTTTATAATAATTATAATATCTACTAAGTAATCAATAGACGTGACATTTTTTAAAAAATTATTTTAGTATTCTTAAGCACGACAAGATTTTAGTAAACTATATTAAGGTCAATAGTTAACTCGAATCAACTCAAAACTCGTATTAAATTTAAATAGTTTTTCAACTTATATCAAACTCGACTAAACTCAAGATGAAGAAAGCAAATTCAGGATGGGATGAACTATTATCTTATTTGCATCCTTTAAGAGGCCTCACAACAAAGGCATGATCAAACTACTTTTTCTCAAGAGAAATATACACAATAAAATTAAAAATATTTTTAATCACTGCTCTTCCACTATATGCATGCATGATTTTAAAGTCACCAGTTTAAATTAGCAATTCAGCTAAAATTAGAAGTTATTTGGTCTTGAGTTTTAATGTTCTTCTTTCCCTTTCATGCTTGCATACAAAACACAAAATGGGCAATTAGGTTCTTCAAATTTGGTCCTTTGTGCAACTGAATATTTCTAGTTTTTAAATTTAGAAAAAAGTAAAAATTACTCTTACATCCGACGAATCATTAAAACTAAAGTATGAAAAATTTAAAAAATAAATATAAAAACGTAATAAGACCGGATGATATCCCAATAAATGTTTAGAAATTATTGGGAGATAAAAAAATTTCATAATTTACTAAATTATTTATTATAATTTTTAAAACTAAATGAATGCTAAATCAATAAAGAAAAAATATATTAGTACCTATTTCACAAAAATAAAAATGATGTACAAAATTATGCCAATTATAGAGAAATTAAATTAATAAGTCATACTTAAAATTCTGAGAGAAGTTAATCAAACATAAGATACGCCGTGATACTAAAGTATTAGAGAATCAGTTTGGTTTTATTCTAAATAGATCTACAATGGAAGTTATTTATTTATTGAGAAGTTTAAAAAGAGAATTGAAAACCTATTTTCAATACTTTATCTCAAAATCTAAAACTATTAATCGATGTTGAGTTGTCAAACATTTACTTGAAATGACCTTATAATTTTTACAATTCAAGTAATCTTATTTTCTTATAAGAAAACAATCAATATGAGTTTTTAAAGATTTATTATTATAAGTGATAATATGCTTATCTTTTTTTTTGAATAAAGCATTAGCAAATATAAGATCGTATATTAAGAAAAATTTTAAAATAGTTTTACCCTCCTCATTTGTCTTTGTAAAATCATATTCACCATAGATATTATTGAATTTATCAGCAATATTTTCAACATATCCATTTTGATCTCTTTCGTTAAATAATCTTTTCTTATGAGGTATCTCTTGTATTAACTTTTCCAAATCATTTCAAAAACTTTTTTATACTCGCATCAAACCTATTTAAATGGCATACACACTTAAAATATTAATAATTATTGTATTAATTATAATTTTTAAAGCTATAATTCTATCACCAGTTCTCTTGATTTCCACTATGTAACACTTCAAGCTCTTATTCAGAATTATATCTATTTTATTTATTTTTTATTTTTTATTTTTATCGAAGTATCAAAATTTAAGATTTAAGTCATCAATTCCCTTAGCCTTCTCTCTAACCCATTTTATTTTTTAAATACATAAAATATTAATTTGTCTATAAATTGTATTATTTATTAACTCTATTAGTTTGTCTGTCAGGATATCTATATTTTAAGTTTGTAATCTAATTCTAGTGCCATGAGTTCTAATACATTAGACTAGCTTTTTTTTTCGCATCTGTCCATGATGTAGAAACTCTTACTCACTCAACACTACACTCGAGTGCCGATGCAGCAGCTCTTACTCATTTTTTACTATATTCAGATAATACAATATTGGGGCATTTACATACATACCCCTTAAATCATCTTGAATTACATATTAAACCCTTCATTTTTTAATTTTACAACTTAACCCCCTAAATTATCAAAAAATAAAAACTAGTAGAATACATGTATTTGTAAATATATTTATAATATTTGTATATATATATTATTGATAATAAACATTCAAATAATTATAAATCAGCAAAAAACATACTTTGAAAATCTTGAGAAAGACCTAAATATGTTATTTTTGGATGATTTAGGGGGTTAAGTTGTAAAATTAAAAAATAAGGAGTTTAATATGTAATTTAAGATGATTTAAAGGATATGTATGTAATTCTCTCTATAATATTTCATTTTTAAGGAACGCTTTAGCTTTAGGTTTGATGCAAGTATAAAATTATTGTATCATTTTTAAGGAACCAAAAATTATTGTATTGTTTTTATTACATACAAAATTATTGTTTTGTTGTTCTTTATTATTTTTTAAAAAAATAGTTTTTGATAATTAGATTTTTGCATAATGGTAACCCAAATGACTTTAGTGCCTTGATATCACAATGGTAGGCGGTTGGTAAAGCCTTTTGCCTATCTCTGTCCTCTTTGAATAATTGACTACTTTATTCTGAATCCATGTTTATTTCAAACTATGAAATTGATATCGAAAGTTTTAAATATTTTTTGAGAACAATTTTTTTTATTATTAAAAATATGAACCACAAAAATATAATTTAAAAATTTAAAAATTTTAAAAAAATTGGAAAGCTTAGTTCTTCACTTTCTCTCTTGCATAATAGTCCGCTAATTCATTAGTTATGTTGCTCTCAAGGAGTCATTGTTTTCTCAGAATGATGTCATTATCATTTAGATTATTTTAGTTTACTTGAAAGTAAATGGCGAGGGTTTCATTTGGTCAAATCTCCAATTAATTAAATTTCCAAGTGGAGCAAGTTGGTGCACGCTCCCCTCATCTACTGATATTGATATCATCGTACACGCTAATGCTATTCGGCTCGAAGAAAGTAACTCGGAAGAAACGCTAATAGTGAGTCGGGTTCGTATGAATTGTTCTCGATTTAAACTATTAACTTTGTTAAGTTTTAGTTCAAATTTTATTCAAATTGACTAAAATATGTTCAATTTCGAATAATTTCGAATCAATTTTTAAGTTTAAATTGAACTTAACTTTTAAATCTTATTATGTAATTTAAATATTTATTTTAAATATATTGTATGTTAAATATTTTAATTAAATATCTATATATTATGTATGTATTTATACATTAATATTTTTATTAAATATATATAGTTTATTTATATAAAAATAAAAATTTTCTCGTGTGATATGAAAAAGTTGTCTCAGATTTAAAAATAAATTTTATAGAACAGTAATAAAATTGATGATAATATATGTACTGAGTGCTGGGTTACAAAGAGAAAATATAAATAAAATAAATATTGTAGAAATGAAGATGCTAAGGTAGATAAGTGAGTATAAACGAAATAATAAAATGAGAAATGAATATATCTATGAGAAAGTTAGAGTAGAAGTCATTGCTTTGATACTAAATGTAGAATTAAGTATGACGTCTAGAAGGGGGTGAATAGACGTAATTAAAATTTAATTTAATTTATTAAATATCATAGTTACTGCAAAATACAAGAGGAAGTAAATATAAGTGCAGACAAGAAGAAAATAACAGATCCACAAAGAACACACGATATAATGTGGTTCGGCTCAAATAAGAGCCTAATCTACCCCACCCTGATCGGAAAGATATCACTATAACACACTCCTTGGTTTAGACGGAGAAGCCCATACAAATCCTACTCTATCCACTCACTAGAGGCCCTCCTTACTTTTAAGTGAGGGCTCACTCACTTACCTCCTTCAACCTTTATTTGGAGGCTCTCTTCACACACAAAGTGAAGGCAGAAAGCAAAACTTAAATATTACAATAAGAAAAAAATCACTCACTATTCCTTCTTATTATTGAATCTTGAGAGGTAGAAGAAGAGTGGATGAAGAGTTTGAGCACTTGAGTCCAAGTTCACTTAGATCGCCTTGAAGCCTGATTGAATCTCGACTTGATGTTTTTATCAACTTTTTGGATGGTGGAGAGTGAAGGTGAATGTTGGGAGCAATTAGAGAATTTTATGAGCGAAGAGAAATTCCCCAACAACTCTTATCTCTTTATATAATAAGGGCTCCAACGGCTAGAAAAAGGAGCTGGAAAAGACCTGGAGGTTGACCTCAGGTCGACCCCCAGCTAGCCATTGGAGGATAAAAATAGGCCAACGGTCAATTCCTGAGGTCGACCTCACTACTGATGTCGCCTTTAGGTCGATCTTGAAAAATCCCCAAGATGACTAAAGTTTCTGTTGAGGGTCACTGCTGAAGGTCGACCTCGGGTCGACCTCACTAGTAGGGTCACCCTTCAGCTATCCTTAAGCTGCCTTGGAGCTTCACAACCAAAAGAAAACATCTAGAACAATCTCACTACTATCAGGTCACATAATTAAGAGAATTTTAACTTTTAACAAACTTTTAACAAATTTTTAAGATTATTTAATTAATTCGCAGAGATTCTAAGTGCTCAAATGAATTCAGACTATTCTAGCAATCAAGATCAATCTCACAACAATTCTACTCTCAAATAAGATAAAAAGGAGAACAATAATAAAATTTGCTTCACTTAATTTTCAATGCTCAAATCTTTCTCTCCAACTTGATTAAATCTCAATTTTAGTATACATAAATACAATTGAGATGCAATTTTAATAAACTTGAGATTAAAAATACTAAATAATTTTGTTAGTACAAATTAGCTTAAACATATTACTAAACATCAAAATTACAATATTACCACAAGGGAGGAACCAACCATCTCCCCCTTTTTGATATTTGGCAATTTGTTTAAGTTAAAGAAAAAAGCATCATATATAAAAGAATAATATTGCAAAAAGAAAACTCCCCCTTAATTAAGAAACTCTCCCTCAAAATGAATATTGATTAATATTCCTTTTGAGTGGAGTTTAGCTCAATAATTTATGTAAAAAAAAAGTTCAGCAGAATTTCTCCTAGAAAATGGATTTTAAAAAAAATAACAAAAAAAGTAAGATACAAAATAAGAGATATACTCAATAATAATGCTCATAAACAAGATATACTTCATATATCAAATGTTAAATATTTACATATACATCACAGGGCATGAATATACGAATTATTTAATAACTTTTATAACTTAAACGTATATCTTCTTCTCCTTTGTCAATCATCAAAAGGAGAAGGAATAGAAATAAAATATGTCGTAAAAAGGAGATCTACTGACACGGTCAGGTGGTGTCTGCAAGACTTCAAGTGGGCCAAAAAGTAAATAAAAATGAAATATCCATACTAAGATCATAAAAAAATCCCAATAGTATAGTACGTTCACACAAGATAATATAAGAGAAATAGAACAACAAAACTAAAATTCAAAAGTGTAATAAGTAATACAGAAAATAATATCAATAGGAAACAGAACAAGTCGATCACTGGTCACCATCATACTCATTATCGTGCGGTGCTCCTGGGAGAAAACAATGGTGCTCTGGCGGGGGAAAGACTTGAAATGGAGGCCATCCAAATTGCTGGGAAAAGTGGTCTGTCATCCTCTGCATGCCTGCCAACAATCTGGTATCCATATAGTGCATGTGATCGCGCACCTCAACTCTGAACTCCCCAAACTGAGACTGAAGCTCATGAATAGCAGTTAGGGTGTTTGAGTGGGAATAAGTAGGCTGATGATGGTGTGGAGCATGAGAAGGTCCTGGTCTATCTATATCAGCCTCCTCAGCATCAGCCTCAAGCTCGTCTTGAGGTGCACCTTTAGGTCCTTTTTCGCAAGCCCAAGTAAGTGGAGAGGCATTTACATTTAATCCTACTTAGATCATATTGTCTCTACCTACTTTAGCTGATTTTCCCAACTTTTTAATAGCACCATTGGAGATATCTATTCCCAAGGATTCTAAATATGTAGTGATAAAATGACAATATGGCATAAATATTTCATTACTGTGAAGGGGTACATGTCTACTACGAATTCAAGAGAGGATAATAAAACCAAGATTCAGGGGACGGTGATGAACCATGACATACATCAAAAATAGATGGCCAGTGCGAACTTGAGTGCGATTCCTAGAGGCTATAAGAATGACGCAGTCAACAGTAAAATGGTAGAGAGGGATATGCTCAGATCGAAGAAATTTGCTGAGCATAGTATGGGACTCATAGTCTGGAGCCTAAGAAAAAAGTACATGAACATATCCTCTACAGGATCTGTCACAATCTCATCAGGAATATAGTCAGGAAAGGAGAAAAAATAAGAGTCAATGTCCTCGATGTCTAAGAAACTATTGAAACCATTGGAAGTGATTTCAATAGTTTTTCTCTGAATATGAGTAGTCATGTGATAAGGTCTGTTAGGGGTGACGTCCAAGTTATGAAAAAAGAGGCTGTAGAGATCAATATTGATATTTGATCTACAAGTCGTGAATTTGCGCCACCTGTAGTGATCAATAAGAGCGCATAAATTACAATTGCCCTCAAAAAAGCTCAAATCAAAGTAGTAAACTTTCATCAGCTCATAGAAATTTCGACGAAAGTTTACTTCTTTAATTTTAGATGAGAACTGATAGCAATCATAATCTGTAGCTTCCATAGGCTGAGGAATGGATTGAGTGGTAGGTTGGGGTTGGTTTGGGATGGGCTGAGGTGAAGGCTGAATCGATGAAAAAGTAGAGGTGAGGGTGGAGTTGATGGGGAGGCGGGTTCCAATGTCTGGCTTGAGGATGGTGCTCTAAGGCTTTTCTTAAGTCGTTTGAAGACTCTTTTCGGTGACACCATTGTGATGAGATTCTAAGACAAATAAACTAAGAAAAATAGCAAGTGAAGAAGGGAAATCGACCTTCAAAGAAAACGATAAACTTCGTGGAAGGTGAATCTCCAAAGGATGGATCTGTACTGCTATGGGGGGAACAGAGGTGAAAAAGGGCTTAGTGATCGGTGATATTCCAGTCAACAGTGTCGACGCAGTCGTCTGCAGCCAAGCAGAATTGTCGGCTATAGGGTGGTGGCTATGAGATTTGGAGCGAAAAATGCGGCCGAAAAGCAAAAGGATGGCAGCGATGAAGCTCACCAACTTCGTCGCGGACGGTGTCACAATCTCCAGAGGCGTGGTCATCGTCTACGACAAGGGATTGCGCAGGTTCGGCGTGGCTGAAGCGGGGCGACGGCGACGGCATCGTGGAGGAGAGCAGAAAGGAGAGCTCAGAGCTCTATCAGCGACGAGTTGTCCGACGACAATGCCATCGGTGACGGTGACGGCGACGAGGAGAGGAAGAATGCGGAGATGAAGAGGATGAAGGGAGGGCGACGGGGCTTGGGGTTTAAAAACCTAATAATAATATTAAAAAAAATTTCAGCTTCATCTAAGGCGGTCGCCCTCGGGTTTTCTGTAACTGCAGTTTTGTTGTAGAATTTTCAGTGAACTTTGAAAATTCATAAAAAATTGAAATAAAACTCAATAATTTAAAGATTTACAGACACATTTATCATCATCCCCTGAAAGTAAAGGAATTTCAGCTCAAAATAAAATTAAATGAAGATTTTGACCCTATAGGTTGATTTGTCCAAAAAAAAATCTCAATTTTAATCAAGCCATTTAACCCCATAATTTTTCAAAAAAAAAGATTTTATTTGATTATTATGGACATATATGAAATCAAAACAAACATGCTTATGTGATTTTTGGTATCAAAGTTGGCAGGCGCTAAAGATTCTAAGTACTTGGTGTCAAAGCAATTTAGATATTTGTAGTACAAACTAAATAATAATTGAACTGCATTATATATAATGATAAAAATAATATGAATTACCCACAAGTCAATAATATTATTAAAAGTGTATGAAGCAATCCATGTTTAGGCATTTTATACATATAAAGCATGTGTAGGGCTCAACAACGCTATGATTTGATATAGGTGAGTTTAAGTAATCGAACTAGTGTCCTATTGTGCACATTCCTAATTCTCTCCTCAAATTTGTAAATTTATTTTTCGGGAGAGATTTAGTGAAGATATCAGCTAAATTAGCTTTAGATTTAATATGTTCTAATACTATATCACCTCTAGCTACATGATCTCTAATGAAGTGTTGTTTCACTTCAATGTGCTTTGTTCTAGAGTGATTTATGGGATTTTTGATCAAATTTATTGTACTAATATTATCACATAGAACTATCACATTCTTATAGTTCAAACCATAGTCCTTTAAAGTGTGCATCATCCATAAGAGTTGGGCTATGCAACTACCAGCTACAACATATTCAGCCTTAGTGGATAACAGTGCCACACAATTTTATTTTCTACTATACCAACTTACAAGGGAGGAACCAAGAAATTGACAACCTCCGCTAGTATTTTTTCTATCTAATTTACATCCTGCGTAATCTGAATCAGTATATTCAATTAAATCAAATGTATTTATTCTAGCATACCATAGGCCTACATTAAGCGTACCCTTAAGATACCTCAAAATTCGCTTAACGGCAACTAAATGCGACTCTTTTGAATTTGATTGAAACTTAGCGCATAGACAAATAGAAAATATAATATCGGGTCTACTATCAGTTAAATAGAGCAAACTTTCTATCATACTTCTATATAATTTTTAGTCAACGCACTTATCTCTTTCATCGCTGTCAAGCTTTACATTAGTTGCCATTGGAGTAGCTATCTCTTTTGATTTTTTCATGCCAAATTTCTTCACTAGCTCCTTGGCATATTTTTCTTGGGAGATGTAGATACTCCCTTTAGTTTGCTTGACTTGTAATCCCAAGAAGAATATAAGCTCATCTACAAGGCTCATTTCAAACTCACTCTCCATGAGAGTGGTAAATTCATTCAAGAAAATCTTGTTAGTGGAATCAAAAACTATATCATCTACATAAACTTGTGCAATAAAAATATCTTTATTTATATTTTTATTAAATAATGTGGGGTTTATTGTTCTACGATTAAAGCCTCTAAATACCAAAAAGTCGAAAGCCTCTCATACTAAGCTCTAGGAGCTTGTTTTAATTTATAAAGTGTTTTTTTTTAATTTGAAAATATGATCAGAAAAATTAATATTCTCAAAATCTGGTGGTTGTTTAACAAAAATAAATTCTTTAATAAAATCATTCAGAAAAGCACTTTTCACATCCATTTGATATAATTTAAAACCACGATGTGCGATAAATCCCACAAGGATGCGAATCGACTCAAGACGAGCTACGGGAGCATACGTCTCATCATAGTCAAGACCTTCAATGAGTACCAATAATTGGGTAATCATCCGATTTTGAAACTAATTCTCAAACTTGGTTGCGTTCAAATTGTGCAAGTTTCTCTTGCATGACAATAATCTAATCTGGATCGCCCAATGCTTCATCGATATTTTTAGGCTAAATTTGAGAAATTAATGCAAAATTATTATGTAATTGCCTAAAAAATGACCTAGTTCTCACACCATCAGATGGGTCACCTAAAACTTGATCTAAACGGTGTTTAGGAAGTACCTTCCAAGTTTGAGGTGGAGGTGGAGCATAAGTATAGGATGAGCTTGTTTCACATTTTTGTTGAATTTAATTTTTTAATTCATCCACATATCCATGGATTTGGACTTGATTTATCTTCTTGGCTACTTCCTCCTCAATATCATCATCTACAGGGAAATATCTTGGATAAACGAAGTTAGATTCATCGAATGCTATATTGGATGTTTCCTCAGTTTCTAATGTCCGCTTATTGTAGATACGATAAGCTTTACTAGTGAGGGAATATCCAACAAAAATTTCTTCATCTGTTTTTATGAAAATTTGCCCAAATGATCTTTGGTATTTAGAGAATAAATCTTACATCCAAATACTCTAAAGTAGTGGATCTTAGCTTTCTTTCCATTCTAAAGTTCATATGAAGTTTTCATCAAAATTGGTATAAGATACACTCGATTTTGGACATAACAAGTCGTATTAATGGCTTCGGCCCAAAAGTATTTAGGTAATGAATATTCATTATTCATGGCACGTGCTGCCTTTTGAAGGGCTCGATTTTTCCTTTCCACAATCCCATTTTGTTGAGGTATTCTAGGATTAGAAACTTCATGCAAATATTCATTAACTTTGCAAAAAATTTGAAAATTAAAGTTGTTAAATTCACCACCGTGATCACTACGAATTTAGTTGACTTTGACAGGTTTTTTATTTTCAACTCTTTTACAAAAATTAATGAATTTTTCAAAAATATCATTTTTATGTTCAAGAAATAGTGTCTAACTAAACTTACTATAATCATCAACAATAACTAAAACATACCTACTATTGCCAATGGACACTACTCCGTGTGAATTTAATAAATCTAAATGAAGTAATTCAAGAGGTTGAGAAGAACTTATTAACCTTTGGCTTTATGTGAGCATCTAGTTTGCTTACCTTCTTGCACATAATTTGTTCTTTTCATAGTTCACTTTGAGAAGTCCATTTACATGATCATATTTTGAGAGCTTGGAGAGAAGCTTTATATTAGAGTGTGTCATTCTTTTATGCCATAACCAAGCTTTTTCTTCCTTTGACATCAAACACTTAATAGAATTGTTAGTAGCAATGAGTAAGTCAATTGTGTACACATTTTCATCTCTACTACTAACTAAAATAGTGGAGTCGGACTCAATGTGTTTGATAATACATTTAGTAGAATGAAATTCTACTAAATAGCCATTATCGCACAATTGGCTTACACTAAGGAGGTTATGTTTTAAACTTTCAACTAATAGCAGCTTTGATAAAAATAAATTAGGTTCTACATGAAATGAGCGATAACCTACTATGGATCTTTGACTATTATCACTAAAAGAAATCTTATTTTTATTCTTAAATTTGATGAAGGAGAATTTGGAGGCATCACCGATCATATGACGTGAACAACCACTATCAAGATACCATAGGTTGCCGGCGACCCTACTCCTCAAGCACACCTATTTACAAACAAAAATTAAAGAATTTGGTACCCAAAAATAATTTGATCCAATGGAGTTAGGCACTAAATTCTTAGGTACCCATGCTTTTAATCTTTTTTTATGAGCACGTCCTCTATATAGGTTCAAAGACATGAATTACCCTAAGAATTTTTTGATGGGAGATTTAATTCTGCTTCTCTCAATCAAAGAGGTATATGTCTTCTCCTTATGAGTGGAATTGTATTCAATTCCGGCCTGTTGTATATTGCTTTTTGGTTTTCAAGCATCATACCTACATATTTGGATTTCTTAGTGAATACTTCAAGGTCTCTTTGAAGGCTTCAATTTTAGATTTTAAATCATGATTTTCTTTCTCAAGTTTTTCAACTTGCGAAAAATCGCATGATTTCTCATCTAAATTCACTTGAGAGGTCGTAGAAGATAAAGTGTTAATTAAAGATTCTCTTTTAAGTTTAAGGAAATTTAACTCCTTATGAAGCCCTCTAACCTTAGACTTGGATAGCTTTAACTCATCCATCAATTCACAAATAAAATCTTGTATATCATCAAAAGAAAAAATCACTTACCTCAAAATCTTTTTCTGAATTGCTTTCATCATGTGTTTGTCCATCAATGCAAAATGTGTTGCATGCTTTTTGATAGCATCACTATCAAATGAAGATGACGAATCTGAGTCATCCCAAGTGGCAACCAATACCTTTTTTTTCTTCTTAGCTTTACTCTTGCCTTTATGCTCTTTTTGGATATTTAAGCATTTATCTCGAAAGTGATCTGATTTTTTACAACCAAAGCATATAACATTTTGTCTCCAATTATTAATTATTCCCTCGTGATTCTTAATATTTCTTTTATCTCTATCCCTCCTTGACCTCCCAATCATTTTCTTCATATCATTTTTACTAAACTTCTTTTCTCTCCTTATCATTCTTCTAACCATATGAGCTACAATTCTGGTTTCTAGATCACTATCCTCATCACTATCACTAGAAGAAGATATTTCAACTTGGACTTTCTTTGAGAATTTAGGTGAAGGTGATGATAAAGATTTCTTTGATACTTCTTCTTCTGCCACTAGAGCTATGTCTTTTTTCACTTCTTTCTCTCCGTCATGCCTAGTTTCATGAAGTTCTATATGGCTAAACAACTCATCAATTTTATATGTGTCAAGGTTTTGAGAAACTCCTATAGCATCAACTTTGCCAACCCATAATTGGGTTTTAGGAAAAGCTTCTAATACCTTACACACAACTTCTCTATTCTCTAAAATCTCACTTAGTCCTACAAGTTCATGATAAATTTCTTTGAATCTAGAATGCATTTGGGCTATAGATTCACCTTCTCTCATCTTAAAATTGTCAAATTGATTTTTATAGAGAACTTTCTTTGCTCTCTTGATCTCAGATGTCCCCTCATGTCCATATTTCTTTAGCACTAGTTTGGGGATCTAATTTATTGACCTCTTCTTTGGTTAAGGCATATTATAAAGTGTTGATAGCTCTCGCGTTTGTCATATATTTTTTCTTATCATTTTCACTCTAATTTTCCTCATCTAACTCTAATCCATCCTTATCCCTTGGTGGTATATATCCTTTCTTAAAACTAATTATCATATCAAAGTCAGTTTGAATGAATGCAGTCATCCTCATCTTCCAATATGTAAAGTCTGATCCATCAAAAAGTTGCGGCCTATAAATAGATTGATCTTCTGAATTTCTAGAAGTCATACTGCTTCTTGGTGATTAACCTAAGTAGAAGTCTTTGCTCTAATACCAAATGTAGGATCAAGTATGACGTCTAAAGGAGGGGTGAATAGACGTAATTAAAATTTAATTTAATTTACTAGATATAACAGTTAGTGCAAAATACAAGTGGAAGCAAATATAAGTGCAGACAAGAAAAAAATATCACATCCACAAAGAACACACGATATAACGTAGTTCGGCTCAAATAAGAGTCTAATCCATCTCACCACAATCGAAAAAATATCACTATAACACACTCATTGGTTTAGGCGGAGAAGCCCATACAAATCCTCCTCTATTTACTCACTAAAGGCTCTCCTCACTTTTAAGTGAGGGCTCACTCACTCACCTCCTCCAACCTTATTTGGAGGCCCTCTTCACACACAAAGTGAAGGTAGAAAGCAAAACTGAAATATTGCAATAAGAAGAAAATCAGTCACTCTTCTTTCTTATGATTGAATCTTGAGAGCTAGAAGAAGAGTGGATGAAGAGTTTGAGCACTTGAGTCCAAGTTCACTTAGATCGCCTTGAAGCTTGATTGAATCTCGACTTGAATATTTTTATCAACTTTTAGGATGGTGGAGAGTGAAGGTGAATATTGGGAGCAATTAGAGAATTTTATGAGCCAAGAAAAATGCCCCAACAACCCTTATCTCCTTATATAATAAGAGCTCCAACGGCTAGATAAAAATAGGCCAACGGTCAATTCCATGAGATCGACCTCACTACTGAGGTCGCCTTCAGATCGACCTGGAAAAATCCCCCAAGATGACCAAAATTTCTATTAAGGGTCGCTGCTGAAGGTCGACCTCGAGGTCGACCTCACTACTAAGGGCCACCCTTCAGCTGTCCCAAAGCTGTCCTGGAACTATCACAACCAAAAGAAAACATCTAGAACAATCTCACTACTATCAGGCCACATAATTAGAAGAATTTTAACTTTTAACAAACTTTTAAGATTATCTAATTAACTCGTAGAGATTCTAAGTATTCAAACTCATATTCAGACTATTCTAGCAATCAAGATCAACCTCACAATAATTCTACTCAAATAAGATAAAAAAGTCAACAATAATAAAATTTGCTTCACTTAATTTTTAATACTCAAACCTTTCTCTCCAACTTAATTAGATCTTAATTTTATCATACATAGATACAATTGAGATGCAATTTTAATAAATTTGAGATTAAAAATACTAAATAATTTTATTAGTATAAATTAATTTAAATATATTACTAAATATCAAAATTACAATATTACCACAAGGGAGAAATCAACACTATTTCTTCTCTCAACTTAAATTACCATCTGAAAGCTATTCAAATAGTTAATTTTTCCCTACTGAATTATATATGTATTTGATTTTTGATCAACGGCTTAATAACTTTGCAGGTGGGGTGACCTCCATGGACCCATTCTTAGAGAAATTCTTCCCAGCAGTCTACAGAAGGAAGAGCCACGGCTCAAAGAACAACTACTGCAAGTATGACAACCAGGGCCTCTCCGCCTTCACCTCCTCCCTCTACCTCGCCGGCCTCGTCGCCTCCCTCGCGGCCTCCCCTCTAACCCGCACCCGCGGCCGCCGCGCCAGCATTCTCACCGGCGGCCTCAGCTTCATCGCCGGCGCCACCCTCAACGCCGCCGCCCAAAATCTCCCCATGCTCCTCATCGGCCGCATCCTGCTCGGTCTCGGTATCGGATTCGGCAATCAGGTACTTCCATAATTTATCTGATTTTTTTTTTTTCAAGTAAATTACAATTTATAAAATCGAGCTGATTTTTCACTCATAATAAAAACTAAAAAATAATTACATATATAATATAATATTTAATAAATATTACAAATTTTAATTTTTAAAAATTATAAAACTTATAAAGAATTTCAATTACAATTATATTTTATACATCTGATTACTATTCGTAAACATTATTAATTAGAATAGAATATTATTTTTATACACTATACTCAATTTTTTGTGTAAGATGCTTTAACTCTTAGAATGAAATTGATCAGCTTTAGATAAGATCATTCACTTTAGTTTTTATCAACTTTTAGATTATTGTTAATTTATTTTAAACAACTAATATAATTATTATTTTGAATGACGGGGTTTTCATTTTATTTAAATCAATGATTAGAATCTGAAATTTTTTACAATGATTAAAACATGGGTCAAACTTTTTTTTCGATAAGTTAACAAGAGTCAAACATGAATGAGATAATATAACGATTACAAACACAATGAGTAAAATATAATTTGTAATTAGAATTTTTTATAATTTTTATAATCTTTGAGAAGAATTTAGTGTGAAATCTATAATTTTATTAACTATAATGTTATATATGTAATTGTCTTAAATAAAAATTTACACTTTCACTCCCAAATAAAAATTTACACGTTCACTTACTACTTTTTTGTAAGTTCATCGCAAGAGTTATGTTTTAAAGCAAGATTTTAAAACTCGTTTTCAGTTTCGATTGTAAGTTGGAGGTAGAGTGGCATTGAGTTGATCTCGAGCATATCGTGCTCAACTCAAAATTAAAAATTTTAATTTTGAGTCAAATTTAATTTTCTTATGTTAAAATATATTTAATTTTGAGTTGACTTTCGAATTTAATTGAACTTAATTATAAGTTATGTTTTTCAATAAAAATATTCATTATTATTTGTATTAGGTATATCACAGTATAATATTATAAATTTACTTTTAATATTTTTATGTTTATTTATAATCTTATTTCTTTTATATAAGTTATTACAACATATATATGTATAAATTTTCTCAAATTGCTTTAGAAAATTATAATATGTTCATTTATATAAGTTGAATTGATTTCTTTTCATGCGAGCTTACTTCGAGTCAAAAGAAAATCGAGTTAATTTCAAATCGAGCATAATACGAGCTCGTTTCAAGTGAAATTATCAGTTTCGATAATTTTAGTTTTTTCAATTGTTTTGATTTTTACATAAATATTTGTCATGTCCTTTGAGGTTTAACCTAAAATTTTTGGTTTATAGAAAATTTGTCTGGGTGAAATTTTGAATCTCGCAGGAATCCAAAAAATGATGAAGTAGGGCTGTTATTGATTCGATTTCGAGCCGAGCTGAGCCAAATCAGCTCGAAATTGGATCAATCATATTTCGATCGACTCAAAATCGACTTAAAGTCGATTGAGTTCGACTTCGAGCTGGCTCGAGTCGATTCCAATTGACTTCGAGCTGATTTCGATTCATTTTCGAGTCGGCTCGAAAAATAAATCGAATCTCAATTTTTTTTCGAGCCGGGTAAGCTCGACTTGATCCGACTCGAGGTTGACTCAATTTATAATATATATATATATTATATTTAATATATATTATATACATATATTATATACATATATTATATATATGTATTATAATATAAAATGTATTTTAATTCAAGTTGACTTCGAGCTGGATCGAGTTGAGCCTATCCCGGCTCAAAATCGGCTCGAAATCATTATCAAGCCGAACTTTTGACTCGTTAGTCGGCTCATTTAGATCTACTCGATTTCGATTCGATCTAAAATCGATTCGATTTTCGATCAATTTTTTATCCATATTAACACTTTTATGATGAAGTTTCGAACGAAACCGAAAAGTGATAAATTTGACGATTTCGTACGAAACCACATGTACGTGTTAACGTATAATAATAAATTTAAGAGTTTTTACATACAGGACATGAAATTTATATAAAATTATATATTTTACAATCAAATCATAAATATTACCACTATCACACCATATTTATTTAAATTTTACACATTTCACATATTTCACATTATATTTTTTTATGGTGAACTTCACATTTCTAATTTGGCCTTGATCTTAATTATATTATTAATATATTAATTAAATATTATAAATAAATTAATTTATATAAATAATAATTTAAATATTTATAAATTTTAATTTATTTATCCTATTTAAAATTTTTAGGTGTCGAATTTAAATTTACATGACTATAATTTTTAATTGAAGTAAGAAAATTGATGTGTTTAAAGTAAAAAATAAAAATATATATTAGAATTTAAATATTAATGAATTTATGTATTTTAATTTACATATAATATTATAAAGTATATAAAATATGTGAAATATGTGAAATACATAAAATTTAAATGAATATAGTGTGATAGTAGTAATATTTATGAATTGATAGTGAAATATGTAATTTTATGTAAATTTCACGTCTTTTATGTAAAATTCCCATAAATTTAAGTCCTGAAAAATATTATTCGAAGTAAAAGGAGGAAAGGTTTTAAATATTGTTTTTGGCGGGAAAATTCAGTAAAATTTTTTTTGCCCTTTTCTGGATCTTGTTTGCACAGGCGGTGCCGCTCTACCTGTCAGAAATGGCGCCGGCGCATCTCCGGGGAGGTCTGAACATGATGTTCCAGCTCGCCACCACACTGGGCATCTTCTCCGCCAACATGATCAACTACGGCACCGAGAAGATCCGGCCTTGGGGCTGGCGCCTCTCCCTCGGCCTCGCCGCGGCTCCGGCCGTCCTCATGACAGCCGGCGGCCTCTTTCTGCCGGAAACCCCCAATTCCCTCATCGAGCGCGGGTTTTCGGATCGCGGCCGCGCCGTTCTTGAGCGGATCAGGGGGACGGGGGCGGTGGACGCGGAGTTTCTGGACATGGTGGAGGCGAGCGAGCTCGCGAATTCGATCGAGCATCCGTTCAGGAACATTCTGGAGAGGAGAAATCGGTCGCAGCTGGTGATGGCGATATGCATGCCGGCGTTTCAGATCTTGACGGGGATCAATTCCATCCTGTTCTACGCGCCGGTTCTGTTCCAGAGCATGGGGTTCGGCGGAAACGCCTCCCTGTACTCGTCGGTGTTGACCGGAGCTGTGCTCGCGCTGTCGACGCTCGTCTCCATTGCCACTGTCGACCGGCTGGGCCGTCGAGTGCTGCTCATCGCCGGCGGCGTACAGATGATCATTTGCCAGGTATATGCTTCAACTTCAAGACATTTTTTTGGGGTAATTCCATCTGAGAGCTCAAAAAATAAAAATATATCTTCTAAGTACTTCCTATTTAAATTTTTTTCATGAAAATGTCTTTTAATAGATCCTATTAAATTTAATCATTAATCTATTACTTTTTAAAAAAATTAAAATGCATATATAGGTATAAAAAATTATTATTTTAGGTTATAATGTAAAGAAAAATTAGAGGTTATAGCTTTAATAACAATTGAAAATACATTAACATATTTTTAATGATTAAATATGTATTTTTAAAATTTTTAAAATAGTAATTTAATGATCAAACTTAATGGAATTCGTAGAAAGGACCTACATAGAAAAAATTTGGATGGGAGAGACCTAGATGACATATTTTTATTTATTTTACTTGCATGGAATCATAGATTTTCCTTAAAAGCATAGTGAAATAACCTCATTTTTTCTTATATATGATGCAATATTATTAGAAAATGAAAACCTTTTTTTTCATCGAAGAGTCTCTTTAATAAGTAGAAAATTATTAACTTTTCTTATTTAAGATCCAATCCAAATATGTCAATGTCGAAATTAAGATATATGAGTTTGCATTGATCATAGCCTTACGGTTTTGTTGTCAAAAAAACACCTCAACATCTTAGAGTTACAATCTCGCATATATAGCTTAGATATTCTCATCTACTTTTCGATATGTGATAGTTCATGCGTGTACTTATCTCACTAGATCTAGAAGTTTGTTAAGAGCTGTTTTTTGAACTAGTAATTTTAGTGCTCTTGGACATCAGTCGACAACCACTTCCTGAGTTCTTTGACTACATATTGTCATAAACTCACCGGCTTCCACATAGTTCATCATTGATGCTGATATGTCTCGATGTAGTTTAGAGTAGATATCAAGGTATTGCCTATTTTAGCCCAATGAATTGCTCGATTTTGTTCCTCAGAACTTGTCTCGGTACATATTTCAGGTCAAAATCTCACTCACACAGCTCAGAAATTTCTTTATACATTTTAATGCTAAACAATTCATCTATGCTCCTCGCTCACATGACTTCCCACTTTTTTTGTCGGCGAGTCGTCACAAAACATGACTGATTTTGATTTGCTTTGGCATTCAAATGAATGATATTTATTGATAAAATATTGATTTACTCCACCTGATTAGAGCTAATCAGCTCACCAGTTAGCGTTGATTTCATGATGATTTTACCATAGCATATATTATATATTACACAAAAAATGATAATTCTATTGGGGTCCTTTAGATAAAACCTTTGATTTCATGCAATCAACGTAATATATCTCATCTAGGTCTCTATTGCCCAATTTCTTTTTTTAGGCAGTCTTTTTTATGAATTTCATTCAATTTCATTATTACTTTTTTAAAAAATTAAATACACATATTTAAGCATTAAAATTTAGAGATAATTACTTACATGCCACACAATTTAGTTTTATTTATGCATTATCCATCCATTCTTAGTTAATTACACTATGCACACTCAAAATATTATAAAATCTTACATACACACATTTGAGTTAAAATTTAATTAAAATTTATTTTAAAAAAAATATTCTGTTAGTAAATTATTAAAATTATATTTTTACTCTTAATGGTATATATTTTTCTCTTCCTCAATACTACACTAAAACGCTGATTTGTCCTAAAATTAATTCACGTCGCGGACGTCTCCTTCCTTTGCTGTCACCTAAATATTAAGGTTTTAGGATTTTCACTCAAAATATATTTAAATATTCTTAAAATAATATGATGAACGACTCAAATTTTTTTAATCTAACTATAATTAGGTTATTAAAAAATTATAATTACTCATTATAATAAAAATAAGTTAAAATATGTGTATATAAGATTTTGTAATGTTTTGAGTGTGCATAGCGTAATTAACTAAGAATAGATGGGTAAGACATAAATAAAACTAAATTGTGTGGCATGTACGTAATTATCCCTAAAATTTACTAATGTTTGTTAAGATATAAAAAGATAAGGAAGATATATATTATAATATAAATTAGAAATATTTAAATATATTTTTAATTATTAATATTATTTAATTTTTTTTAAAAATATCAATTTAATAGCTAAATTTAATAGAATTCATTAAAAAGTTTTAATAAAAATATTTTTATGTAAGAAAAATTTAGATGATATATTTTTATTTTTATAGATTTACGTAAAATAAGTGTATTTCGTTTTGCATTATACAAAATTACTTTACTATTTGGGAACTTACTGTTAAAAGCTTTTGTGCGGTTAGGGCGGTTTAGCGGAAATTATTATGTTATATAATTAATTTATATTTTAATATAATTAAATATAAGGATAATTTCATCGAAGCTCTTGAGGTAAATTTATAATTTCACATTAATTTAAGAAAATGAAAATATATGATTTGAGTTTCTTCTGCCAAAAAACACTTTCTATGTAGGTTAAGTCTTATTGATAAACTTTATTAAATTTAATTGTTAAATTATTATTTTAAAAAATTTAAAATATATATGTTTAGATGTTAAAATTTACTATTATAAATTAAATTATAGAAAAAATATAACTTGAAATTAGAATAGCTATTGAAAATAGCTAAGCATGTTTATATTGTTTAATATATATTTTTAGTTTTTTTAAAATGATAACTTAAAAGAGAGTGGTGTGAAAAAATATTTGTATAAGGGCAATTTTACTTATATAAATTTTGAAATTACATATATATATATGTTATTAATTCTTATATATAAAAATTATTATTATTATTATATATATATATATACACTGAAGAATATATCATACAAATTAATAATCGAACGATATTGTGCGACATTTACATGTTTTGATGCTAAACTGAATTGAGTGATGACTGTAATTTAGAGAAATTATTAGACCTGACACGCAGAACATGTCAGCCGTTTGCAAGCAAATGGCGACGTGTTGCGTGTCGCTGGACCTACACTTGAAGGCGAGCAAGTAGAGCAAATGATAGGAGCGCTCAATCGCACCAATGATGTAGACTACTGGGTAGTCCGGCCTGGCCTGGACAGACGGTCCGACCGGGCCTTGTTGGATGGTCTGGTCAGGCCAAGCTCCCAGTTGGTCTGATCGGATGGTCCAGCAGGCCGGATCATCGAGTCATGTTGCTGTGATACGGTGTGATACGATGGATCAACTGTTTGCTCTGTCTGCTTGTCGTCCAGTGCAGAGTACGTCTGCCAACAGCACGCAGCTCGTCGCCGTCAGCGAGTGAACGGCTGACGGGTGCCGGACCCAATAATTTCTTGCCTGTTCATGGGTTCATATAATGCAAATTAATTCTACGGTTTAACTTGGAGCGCTCATGAGAATGAACAGGTGATCGTCGCCGTCATTCTTGGCCTAAAGTTTGGCGACGACAAGCAGCTGTCGAAGGAATTTTCGGTGACGGTGGTGGTGGTGATCTGCCTGTTCGTGGCGGCGTTCGGGTGGTCGTGGGGTCCGTTGGGGTGGACGGTGCCGAGCGAGATCTTCCCGCTGGAGACCCGCTCGGCCGGGCAGAGCATCACCGTCGCCGTCAACCTCCTCTTCACCTTCGCCATCGCCCAGTCCTTCCTCGCCCTCCTCTGCTCCTTCAAGTTCGGCATCTTCCTCTTCTTCGCAGGCTGGATCTCCGTCATGACGGCGTTCGTCTGCCTCTTCCTCCCGGAGACCAAGGGGGTGCCCATCGAAGAGATGGTGCTCATATGGAGGAAACACTGGTTCTGGAAGAAGCTCCTCCCGCCGCTCGATCTTGATACGTCGGAGGAGGTGGGGCGGATCAACGGTCGTGATCGCGCCTTACAGTTGTAGTGTAATTTCAGCTGCTTGAGGGTTGGTATGGCAATCTCTCAATTCTTTATTAGTATTAAGTTAAATTTAGTTTTGATCCATATATTTTTTAAATATTTCATTTTAGTTTTAAAATTTAAAATAAAGACCTAAAAATAAAACAAAACAGGACCTATCTAATAAGTTATAATTTTAAAATGAAAATTTAAGTAAAAATTTTTAAAAATATAAATTAAATTATAATTATGAACAAATAATAGACTTATCAGTAATTTATCCTGGTTATTAATACCAAAATCATATAGAGAAAAAATAGTTGAGCACAGTATTTAAGAAATATTTCATTTTGTACGAGAATAATATTTATAATAACAATGCTATAATGTTATTTAAATGTTACAATTTTTGTCATATTGTATAACATAATTGAAATAAATTTTTAATAACTATATTTATATTTAAAAATAAATGCACTCAATCATATAATATTGTGTGATAAAAATTGTAGAATTTAAATTTAGATTCATTGAATGTTAATAAGTATTGCTCTTTTTTTACAAATACTTCAATCTGTGTTCTAAATTAATTTTTATACAAATAATTTGCACAGAATTGCAGGAAATTTATAAGTTACCATAACAAAAAATTCAGATTAATTATATAAAACACTGTTCACTAGATGAATATGTTGTCTATAAAAAGTACACACAATTTGATTAGGTTTACATAAATTCTTATTTTTCATTATATTCTATCAATTAATAAAATTCAGGAGCTGATGCAGCAGCTATTACCCATTTTTTATTGAATACAGCACGTCGGTTTTAGAAAACACCCTGACTTTAGTGCAATATTTTAAAGGATTTATGTCATGATTGATTCGACAAGTTTTATGTTGGTTGTCGACTGGCTAATGCAACTTTCTACGTTTTTCATTCGGGACTTGAGATCTGACAATGATACGTTCTATAAAACGTGTATATATATGTATTCATCTATTAAGTTATACTTTTATCTAATAGATCACAAATTCTTGTGATATTTTTTGAAACTCGGGTAAATTTTAGTATACTATAAAAAAGTAAAACAAATATATCAGACACAAAAATCAAGTAAGAGAACTGTACTATTATTTTATCTTATATTAACTATGTAAACAGAAAAAATAATATGAAGCATCCCAAAACATTACCTGAGATTGCTTGATTAGAAAATGTATTGATAGGCTGGTTTTGCAAAGAATCTGATGATGTTGGTATTGAATGTATGGAACTGAAATTTGTGTTCACTGGGAGGATAATTTGTTAAAAGGCTTCTAAATAATTATAGAATATTAAATTTTAAATAAATTAATTAATATAATTTTTAATTATTAACTAACTTTATTTTATATTATATATATTTTTCTTAAAAAATTAAAAATTCAATTAAATCTTCCTTTTTATCCTCCAATTAAATACAACTTAAAAATGACTCCACAAAATGCTTCTCTTTGATGACAAGGAAATCGAGTGACCGTCTGTCTTAAGTGAAGTAGCTACGGGCTAAGATAATCTCAATGTATTTCTAACTCACATGAGTAGTGAGATGCATCCAGATGGAGCAACAATATCAAGACACTTCAGTCAGAGAATGCATTAGACCGTCGCAATAAGTTGGTCAAGACTGAGCACCATTAGCGAACCTGACCAGCTAGAAATGATATTTTGTTGCAGAACAATTAAATAGGGTAGGAAAACTCCACAGCCCATTTGGTAATAAAATTAATTTAATTTTACCATAAAATTTATAATTTTATTTTAATATATACATATATATATATATATAATATGAAAAAATTCACTTTATTTCACATTATTTATCATTTTTAATACAACAATTAAGTTATTCCATACACATATATCTCGAGATAAGCGGAAAATTTTTATTGTTACCCAAGATATCCCAATGCCAAAACAGGAAGCTTGAAGCCACTTTTCTTCGATCAACAATATCAACATAGAAATTTCTCACAAAAAATGTTTTCAAACAAAATCAACATATAAAACTGATTGGTGACATTTTTTGGTTTTGTTCCACCCAACGTCATGAGATGACTTGAAATCAACTAGCAGACTTTGACATCAATAGAAACAACGCAACATTTTCTTTGATTTTCAGAGATCTTATACACTTATTCTCCTCTCTTTTTTTTTTCATTTTATGGAATCTCAACAACAACATTCAATGACACAATGGAGCCATTAAAATGTTTACTCTTATGCCCAAACGAAATAAAAATCAGTAAAATCACAAGCAAGAAAGATTGACCACAACTTCATATATAAGCTTTTCAGGAGTTTTTTCAACCTAAATCTACCAGCATATCAAATGTGAACAAGTTTAACTGCAACTCGAATTCAAATATCTCAACTTTAAGTCAGATAAAACTACTTCAAGTCAAGTAAAACTAGTTCGATCTTGAATTAGAGTCACACATTAATTCAAGCTCAGATGCCATCATTCTTAAATTAAATATGCAGAATAGATATTGATAATAATGAACTAACACCACAAACGCACATTACAAACATAAATGCATATGCTTTTCATTAGATTCAAATAAATTTCAAGTTAAATATGTTCGGTTTCGATTGTCGAATTGCTCAAACTCAGAGTAGATACAGAAGAAAAATTCGAGTTTGACATAATTGACAATCTAATTCGATCTGTTGCAGCATTCAGTCGAAATTTCTAAGCTGAACATGTTCAACTCAGCGCAAAAGAAGCATAAATGAAAGCTAAAAATAATTCAAAATAAGCACAAACTTCCATTATCATACCAAGATAAATCCATCATCTACATGACAGACAAGACTCCACAGACGATAATCTTTAGCATTTCTTAGAACTCAAAACGACCCATCACCAAGAACAAACAAAGCAAAAAAGCTGACAAATCTGACTCAGAAATACATCGAAATCAAGGATGAAACCTGTAATCAAACACCTAGAACAAGTGATTAATATCCCAAACCAGACTACCCATATAATCATCAACATGACAGATATGACCCACACAGAAAAAAACAAAGCTGAAGCCTCAAATTAGACATCTGAAGAACAATAACTGATAACCCAAAGTAGAATTGTCCCAATATACGTACCGAAATTGTTGAGCAATTGCCACCTCCAAGACCTGTTCTTCCTGTTGAAAAAATAAAGGAAGATTAACAGGAATCATGGCGTAAATTGCCCTAAATTTCTGCATCGATCTAGCTTGTTGCAGAAGTCAGAGGCCACCGTCAAGCCGGAGCAGGCACCGGAGGCTTTTCGAAGCAACATCCTCCCCTCTGGCGGCGGCTTTCTTCAAGAAAGACGGAACAGGGAGAGAACTTGGTGAGGGAGACGACATGAAAACTGGCCCAGAAAAAGCCAACCTTAGATCCAAAGAGGGCATGAGTTTCGCCGGCAACTCTGTCCCCGGCGGCCTCGTCGAACAGGGCGCCAGACCAACCGATTCAGTTTTAGCAGAAGAAGAAGGGGGGAAGGGCCGCAACGCCTCCCCGCGCTTGAGGATTCTCACCTCCTCCATGACGAGACTTCTAGAACTCGCCTCGCACGCGTCGGTGCCGCGTCGATTCGCATCCGTTTTCGGGGGGATCGGCTCCCGGCGCCCATCACGGTTACGCCGGCGGCCGGATTTCTCCGCCGTCTGGCGGGATAATGACCTAGATTTGGAAAGCTTACCCCGATAGGGTTTCGTCGGAGGCGCAGACGGATCGACAACCCGGAGCATCCCTGTATCCACCGCCATCTGAATTCCCGCCGGCAAATTAAGAACCAAAGATCGCCGGCGTAGTTTGCGAGAGAATTGGGGGAGGGAAGGAGAGGAGATGCGCGAAAGCTTCAATGTGAAAAAGAAGATGAGGCCGGCAGGGGCAGGCGCGGAATTTTATAGGCCAGGGAAGCGAATTCCCGTGTTTGGAATGATAATACTTAAATTAACGGCAGATAACGCAGATCCACAAATTCGACGGCTGAGATTTATCTATGTAGCTGTAACAAAATATTGATATTTATTCACATAATTTGATAATTTAGATTTAGGTCGGCAGCCTTAACTTCATTCGGGTATCTGAATTGCCGTGGCTGATAATCTAAAAGGGATTTTTAT
>JAEMOT010001680.1:654961-750913 GCA_019297695.1 Apostasia ramifera | reverse complement strand
CATCAAAAATATGATGTGAAATATGTGAAATGCGTAAAATTTAAATGAATATGATGTGATAGTAGTAATATTTATAAATTGATGGTGAAATATGTAATTTCGTGTAAATTTTATGTCCTGTATGTAAAAACCCCAATCTAAAAATATAAATTCAATGGACCGATATGCAAAAGTTCCAAGAATTTCATAAAGCATTTGCTATGATTTACAAATATGTGAAACTACTTGTTACCGATTCGATTCGAGCCGAGCCAATACTAGCTCGAAATCGAATTAATTATATTTCGATAAACTCGAAATCGACTCGAGCTCGATTGAGTTCGACTTCGAGCCGGCTCGAGTCAATTCTAATCGACTTCGAGCCGATTTTGATTCATTTTCGAGCCGGTTCGAAAATGAATCAAATCTCCATTTTTTTTTTAGCTGATCTCGAGCCGGTAAAGCTCCACTCGATCCGGCTCGAGATCTGTTCAATTTATAATATATATATATATATTATATTTAATATATATATTATATATATGTATTATAATACAAAATATATTTTAACTCGAGCCGATTTCGAGCTGGATCGAGTCGAGCCTATCCGGCTCAAAATCAGCTCGAAATTATTACCGAGCAGAACTTTTGACTCATTAGTCGGCTCATTTAGATCAACTCAATTTCGATTTGATCTAAAATCGATTCAATTTTCGATCGATTTTTGATCGATTTTCGATCGATTTTCGATCTTCGATCCATATTAACACCCTTACTCCCAACTCCTAACTAGTTCTACTTCTAAATTGAATCAAAATCTGAGTTAGGAATTTTAACTCGAAGTTGATTTCAAATTAATTTTGAGTTAGTCTTGATATACTCAAAATTATATTTGTAATATAGATAATGTTAGTATATATATAATATTTATATAATTTTTTTTTAAAAAAAATTGGCATGATCATCGAATTAGATAAATTTTTGGCACTGTTGTCGAGATCAAACCTTGGTCACCAAAAATTAATCGTATCATATCGATCAAATAATAAAATTAATATAAATTATATTTTAATTTGAATAATAAGATGAATAGATGTCAAACTTCCGAAATTGGATGGTTAAATTGTTTTAATTTTTAGAAATTAGTTAATTTAAAAAAATAGTAATTTAATTTACATAAAAGTAATATTTATAAATAAAACAAAAAAAAATTAATTTAATTTAAAAATGTTTAAATTTAATAGATGAAAAAATTTTTTAAAGCTTCGAATCTATTCTTATTATTTGACGTTCGATTAATTAATGCTGTGATAAGCTATAACTACAAGCCTAATCATGTCTATAAAAATATATATAAATTGTCCTTAATATAAATTAATTATTTGCCATCATTAATCGTCTTTGATGAATTCAGCACAACTAGTATTACAAGTCATAAGCTATCTTCAGTTCCATTACATAAATATTAAAAGCTATTACTTGATAATACGATTTGAACTACAGAAACTTCTCATATAAATATTAAATATTTCATAAAAGTGCATTAAATAAAATTTTCAAATATTAAATATTTAACATTAACTAAATGAAACTAGAAATGATCAAGAAAACATGTTAAATAATATAGAACTTAATGTAAAACTCAAGAAAAAAACCTACACTTAGCCGAAAATAGTTGAGGAGATACACACACATCTTCATATTATCTTTAATGGAGGCAATGATGAGAATTGGGTTAAAGATTGGCAAGGTAGAGAGTCGATGAAGATTAAAGGTGGATTTGGCTATGATGGCTTAGCCGTGGTTAGGTGAGATGGGATGGATCTTCTTGTCTTCAATCTCATCTATTTAAAGTACTTACCTCTCCTAACTAATCACATTCATAATTGATATGAAAATAGAAATTAGCTAAATGTCATTATAATTAGGATAAAAGTAGAATTAACTTAAATATAATTGATTGAGTTTGAATAATTTAAATTTAATTCAAATTTTATTTACTATCATATATATACTAAAAAATAATTTTTAATTATACTCAAAGATAAATTTTAGATAGTAATGTCATTAGCAGAATAGATAAAGTAGAAAATATATTTGGTGTATTATGTAATAGATTTTTTTTTAAATGTAAAAATAAATTTTACATAATATTAGTAAGACTAGCAATAATATATAATGCTTAATGTTAGCATACAAAGTAAATATACACTAAATAATAGAATGTGAAATTAGTATATCTGCGAGAAAGTTAGAGTAGCATTAATTAAGATAGTTCATGGAGAGTTGACTTAAATAATTTGAATATATAAATCATAAGTTAATTGAAACTTTAGTAAGAAAGGATGAGTTATTAAATCTTGCTTATATAAGAAGAAAATAGAAATAAAAAAAGACATAATAAGAAACTATAACAAATGTTCTTGCACATTTAAAATTAAATAAAGAATGATAGAGTGCATTAGAAAAAAGATTCATGTTGCTGACTCTACCTAGTTGGATAAAGACTTGATTGTTAGTCAATTTCATATTCAAAAATAAAAGTTAAGTTACTATGCTTATCATAATCATTTTGCCAAAAACATAATGAGATGGAGTAGATAACCTTGTTTTCATATTGGGAAGATATTAATTGGGAAATACTTTGTCGCTCCCATACGTAATTATAAATTTTGAATCCAACTAAAATTCTTATATTGCAATGATGCTACATAAATAAAAAGGTAAGTTTTGCCTATGTGGTAATACTACCATAATAAAAATCTTAGTTGACTTTAATATTTGAGATTATTTATGGGAATGCATAGTATTACTTATTTAATTTATTAAATAGTAAGAAATTAGGTTTACAGATCTAAAAAAAATAAAGGTTCATATTTGTTTAAATAAATATTTCAAAAAAGGATTACAAGATAAAAAAAAAGTTAAGAATAAACTTTAAAAATAAGCAGCAGTTTGGACTAAGAAATGTAGAGAAAGTCTTAGCCGAAGTTTTCTTTGAAGGAGGCAAGGAGCAAAGAGAAGAGCTGCCTGTAATTTGAGAAAAGCTTTGCTAGGGAAAGCTAGCCAAACAACCAAGAATGACTAGAGTCAAATTACTTTTTTGGAGTCATTTGCCAGATTTCAGTTATTCGATTATCTAGTTGAGAATCTCTTTTTATCATAAATATAGATATTTATGATGAGAAAGAAGTAAATAAGAGTAGGTGAAAATAGGAATCTCTTCATTAATGCATAAATAGTTAAGCAGTATAGGCAGGCTTTTCCTATACCACTTATCAGGCTGGACATTGATGATAAGTGCCTTTCCTTCTCCTTAGGTCAGATGTCATGCAATACAGATAAGGCTATGACATGATGTGGGCTATTGGCTTATAGTTTGTTCGTTTGGTGTTATTTAACTCGTCTCAAGCTATTCAACTATGTTGCATAATTCAATCAGTTCCCCTGAATTTGTTCAGAAATAGAATTTAAGTGATCCATTAGTAGGTTAGCCTAATCTGCTACATGTCAGATTTGATTGACGTGGCTAATTTTTTCATTAACAATATTAAAAATCTTTAATAAGAAAATCATGATGCCTTAATATTGAGTGATAAACTTTACCAATAATGAATCATGCTCACAAAGGTACAAGAGGTTCAATTTATAATAAAAGTAAAAGAAATGAATGACCAGCTAGCAACATTAGTATTCTAGCCTTTGGATTGAAGATTTGTGTATTGACCAAATATTAACCGATTATTCTGTTAAATTCTTGACCAAAACATAACCAAAAATTGTTTTAGAAGATTTAAAATGTGTTGCCACAAGCTCTTGAAGATAATGGTGGTCATCGAAGCATTGAGGTACATCGGGCCACTATGACATGCCTAAGATGTCTTCGTTAGGCGTAACATGTCGAGATACTTTCAATTAAAATAAATATATCGTAGGACATTTGATTGAAATAGACGTGACTGTGCACATTCCTTCAAAGGCAGTGGATCAATGAATTTATCAAATATAATAGGTTGACTATGCTGAAAATTTTATTGCAAACATACTCTATTTTAGATATTTTTTTAAATACATCTCAAACAATCTATCTAATTAAATGGAGAATTTAGCGTGACACATGGAATTATATCTTCAGATGTAATACTTCATACAATTTTTTTTTATAATAGCTTAAAATGTTTATTATAGCTAATTTATTTTATTTTTCATTATAGAGAAAGGTCATAAAATTTTTTTAAACTATTTTTCTTTTTCTCTCTTTATATAGATGTGTTCAGGTAAAAATTAAACCAAAATCATTTAATTTTTAATTTATTCAAACTGGTGCAGTGAGTTCTAAACCTATGAACTCATTAGCAGTATTTTTTTTCAAAAAAATTGAAATCCAAATATAATTAACTAAAAGTTAAGATACCGAAATGACATTTAACCTCAATTATTTGATGCTTGGCTAGTCCAGAGATTTCAATGAGCAGAAAAAAGTTACTAGCCCCGTCGCATCACCCAATTAATGCATGCCACGTTGCGAGTAACATCATTTTACATCATTTTCTCATAATTTTATATTTTTTTATTATTTTATAATTTTTTTTTATTAATACTTCACTTAAAATAAAGGCATTTATAACTAATAAAGGGCTGTAAATAATAAAAATTTTATTAATAAAAGACTGATATTAAATAAATTTTGAGCCCGTTTAATCCCAATTCAAATTCAAAATAATATATATTGAAATTAAGTTAAAATCAAATCAAAATGACTTTTAATTCATGCTTGACTTAAAAATTTTAATTTTATTTAATTTTAACTTAAATTTTATTGTTTTAAATTTACAAATTTATACGACAAATTGTACTGATTTACCTATGGTAAATATATTTTGTTATATATCCTTTTTTTTAACAACCAATTTCTGAGTAAACTTGAGTAAAATTTTAAATGTGCCATATAAAATTTGAAATTAATTGAAAAATAATATTAATTATCGTGCTCTTCTAGTGGATGCAGCTTGCTAGAAAATTAGGAGGTATAATATGTAAATATCTGGTTTTGTGAATTAAATTAGTAGAAAGATCTAGGTTATTAGTGTAATTTCGCCAATTAATTTCAAAATTGATTTGGGTCCGGTAATATAATTCGGTCCCTACTCCCTACCTACTGCTTCGTTCGTGTCCACATTCTTTCATTCTTTGGCCCGCTGCCCCAAAATATCAAGATCCGCGGCATCATCCGCCTGTTCGTCGCCGATGTGATCGGGATCTCATCGATCTCTTTCGACGATGTCGTTCGAGGGAAAAGATTACGATGGCCATGGATCGGTAGACGCCGCATCCACCGCCTCCCGGAGTGAACGGGAGCTGGAGTATTCCGGTTGGGTCTACCACCTAGGCGTTAACTCTGTCGGCCACGAGTATTGCCACCTTCGCTTCCTCTCACTTAGGGGCAGGTGTGTTGCCATGTACAAGAGAGATCCACACGGCAACCCAGGCATCGTCAGTAGACGTCTTTTCTTTAGTTTTTACTTCAATTTCCTCTTAATCCTTTTTCATGCAGTCATATTTTGACCATTAATCATATCTTGAAACTCTCAACAAGCAACTATCTCAATATCATAGACGCCTTAAGTTTGAGCTGTTTTCTGTCTGGAAAGGATCTACTGGACAGACGCAGAATCTGTATGGCCATATGTAGTTCTTTCTAGTCCTCTGCCATCACATTGACCCCTTTTCTATATGCTATCAAGAAAAGGAGAATCAAGTGTGCTTGTAATGCTACAATGAGGAATGCTTGATCTAGGGTCTGCGAACTTGTACAGTTGTACTGAGTTAGGTTTGCGTATACATAGAAAGGACAAAAGTGTATTGCAGCTAAGTTGTTAGTGTGACACTCTTAGGTAAGTCTCATATCAACAAAACATAAAATAGATGTTGGGTATATATAAGAACAACCCTTATGTATGCATCTGAAAACCTTGAGGCTCACATGCCAATGCAGACATCTATGGTGGTTTAGGTTGTTACATATGGTATCAAACCCACTCTATGTTGCCTCTTGGGTGATGATGGGGCTAACCTCAGCAAGGGTGTTGAGTCCCGAAATAGGGAGGTGGGTGTATGTGATACCCTTAGGCAAATCTTACATTAGCAAAGCACAAGCGAGATGCACAGTATATGTGAGAACACATTCTTACCTCTGCAGATGTATTCTAAAATCGTGAGACCTATGAGCGAAAGTGGATAATATTTATGGTGGGTTGAGTTGTTACAGTTAGGCCACATGTCGGACGATATTGCCTTTTAGTTTGACTTGCAACACTCCTTTTTATTTATTACATATAATATATCAGCAATTGTAGTTCTTTTGTGCATCACAATGAATTATTTTCTATTCAGGAAATTTTTACTATTATATCAAACACCAGCATAATCAACTTATAGTTATATTAATATTTGAAAAGCCCCCTTTTTTAAATTCATATTTCAATTAAATACTAAAAGTCCCAACATTATTGGTGGCATTGTGGCACACTTTAACTTATACATGTTTATATAGCATTAGTTTTGTTCTCTGAGGTTTAATAGGCAATGTTCTTTGGTAAATCATCTTTGTTCCTTAGCTTAATTCACGGTTCTCTTTACAAGTAATGAGTATGTTTGACATAGAGGTCTCATTTGGTTGGGACCCAAAAAACCCTCAAACACCTCTAAAAATTGAGGTTTTAAGTTTCGTCGAAATTATTCAGTTTTGTCAGTTTAATTTTAGTTTTGGTCAACACCTACTTGAATTTTGCTAGTTTTATTTCAGCCGCAACTTTCACGTTTTTAAGAAAAGATTATGAAAAATTGGATTTTTGATTCAAAAGTCAAAAGATCATGGCATGTATTATGGCGAAATTGGCGAAACCAAAATTATCAAAATAGTTGAAACTGCCAAAACTGATACTTCTATTTGCGAGCGAAATTGAAATCGAGTGTTAGAACTTTAATAAAAATACACTCATCGATATTTAATATTTGTCTCACATCTTACACAAATTTTAATATTAAAAATCAACCTTATTTCACATCCTATATAAAGCTCAACCTTAAAAATTAATTTTGTTTTGCATCTCGTAGATATTTCAATAAAAAAATTAACTTATTCCGCATTCAATACAAATCTCAATAATAAGATGACTTTATTTCATATACAACAACAACAACAACAACAACAACAACCAAGCCTTAATCCCACTAGGTGGGGTCGGCTACATGAATCCTTTGTTTCCATTGCGCTCTATCAGTTACCAAATTCTTATCTAAGTTTAAGTAACTAAGATCACTCCTTATAGTTTCTTGCCATGTCTTCTTTGGTCTCCCTCTTCCTCTTTGTACATGGGCAAAATTCAGTAACTCAATTTTTCTAATTGGAGCTTCAATTGGCCTACGATTTAGATGTCCAAACCATCGAAGCCGATTTTCTCTAAGTTTATCCTCAATTGGTGCAACACCAACTTTCTTTCGGATATACTCATTTCTCATTCAATCCTTTCGTGTATATCCACACATCCACCTTAACATCCTCATTTCTGCAACATTTATTTTATTTGTATGTTTCTTCTTTGCAGGCCAGCATTCAGCACGATATATCATCGCTGGTCTTACTACAGTTTTATAAAATTTACCCTTAATTTTGGATGAGATTTTTCTATCGCAAAGATGACTTTATTTCATATCATAACATTAAAATAATTTTTATTCTCTTGCCATCTGAAAAAATTTAAAATATATCTAAAACACATTCCAACCAGTTGAGGCCTTAGAAAAAATCACAAATATCCTTCTATTTGAATTTTGAAAAACAAAGTATAACTAGAACTATTTATGACTTAACATTGAAGTTTATGCAACAACAACAACAACAACAACAACAACAACGTGTCGTTGCCGGGTCCCAAGTCCCAGATGAGAAACGCGGAGGGTTGCGTTAGGCAGTCGACAGCCAGCGTAAAACTTGTCGAATCAATCATGACATGAATCATTGAAGTTTATACAATTTAAATAAATCTTTTATATTTATTTCACATTATACACAAGTTCTAATATTAAAAATTAGTCTTATTTTACATTCTACATAAATCTCAACTTTAAAAAAATTAATTTTATTCAAAAGTTTATCGATATTTTAATAAAAAATCAACTTTATTCCACATTCAATATAAATATCAATGATAAAATTTCTTTATTTCATATCATCATATTAAAATAATTTTCATTCTCTCTTTGTCTCAGAAAAACTTAAAACATGTCAAACATATTCCAACCAATTGAGGCCTTTGAAAAAAATCAGAAATTTCCCTCTATTTGATGTTTGAAAAACAAAGATGTTACTTGTAATATTTATGACTTAGCATCAAAGCTCATACAGTTTAATAAGTAACATTGAAGTTCATACAGTTTAATTAGCCTTTTCTTATCTAATTGTGGTAGGGGCCTATTAGAAAAGGTGTTGTAAGCCATTCACTCATGGTGGAGGAGATTGGTCGCCGAAAAGTTAATTCTGGGGTAATTTATATTTTGATTTGTTGATGCTTTTCAATTGACAAAAAATTATGTTCTGTGGGATACATTTTGACCTTTTTTTCATGTAATCCGTTCCTTTAGTTTTTAATGTGTACTGGAAAATTTTCTTATGTATGTTTCCAAAGAGCCTGGGAGTTTTTACCCACTCATGCACTTTTTCAATGAGAAATGTTAATTTCAAAATGTTTCATGCAGGAATTCTATGTTTTAAGGTTCTATAATCGTTTGGATGAGTCCCAAAGGGGAGAAGTACGTATTTCTTACTATACTGCTGTATTCTAATAATTGCCTTATTTTCAACCATAGATTGTTAATTTTTAATTTATTTTAAAAGTCTCTTTCAATATCTATGTTTTTTAAATGAATCAGCAATTAATCTGTTCTATTGATTTCCTTATGTACTTTTCTCATGCTAGAATAATTAATTTTGTGCCAATCATTGCTGTTTGATACTATATTTATCTGTAGTTGGTCATTTAATGCTCATTACAAGAATATGATATCAAAATATGAAAGCTCTAATTTAAGGTGTTTCTATTTGTTCATTTCTGAATGTGATGACTGCGTGCTACTATTGTGCCAAGTTCTGTGTCATCTAAAGTTGATCCAGACTAATTTGTTTGCAATGTATCTTTTAGGTTGCTTGCGCTACTGCGGGGGAGGCACGGAAATGGATGGAGGCATTTGATCAGGCGAAGCAACTAGTATGTAGTTGACTTTCTGATATGTAAACTAATTATAAAGTTCCTTTTCCAGAGAAGTAATTGATTAAAAAACTTCTGGCATTCTCATATTCAGATATTGAATTAAGATGGCTTCCTCTCAGACAAAGTAATTGATATAAAATGTCCTGTTGTTTGTGGTTAACCCAAGTGTTTGACTTTGACAATTTTCTTTTTGATCATTACTGAGTCAACTTAGCTATTAGTGAATATAAGTTCTTCCATCACAATATGACAATTTCAAAATCCACAACAGTGTCTTGAAGACTTCGGCTCTACCATATTTTACTGGTGGGTATTGAGCTTAAAATGTTGCATTGAGAGATTATATATGTTGACTAGTGAGGATGCATATAGGAAATTTTAGATAAGATGGCTGTGTTTGGATATGGGATTAAGTTGGTCAGGTTAAAAAATGGAAGGGTAGTTTTAACCAAATCAGAAGAACAAAATCCATTTGATTGTCACTAAGGTGGTGGTTGATATTTATATTGAACACTTTTTCTTAAATATGTAGATAATATGGGTTAAATTGATTTAAGATGAATTTCAAAAATTTCTATTATTATTTTTCAGTATGAAAATTAACTTAATAAATGGGCTTTCATCTTTGCAAATTCTTTGATTATAAATAAACACTTGTTACTAATAATTTAAATCTTTTTGCCCTTATGTTGTTTTTTAAAATTCTTCCGCACCAATATACTTGTTTTTTAATTTCATAGACCTTTTTAAAAAAATAACAAGGTATATTAAACTGTGAATAAAAATATTTCTTGTAAAGTATCTTATGATTGAATCTATCATATATGATATACATTCAATGTATATATCAAATTTAATGAATGATGATAGCACAATAAACCATGTATTGGACTGTATTTAAGTATGACCAAAATGACCTTGCATATAGCATGGTCCAAAATTCGGTTAGAAGCCTCTTTTTGATATTTGGTCCAAATTTAAATGCCTCTTAGTTTGGGTGGGTCCTGTTGTGAAGGGACAATTTGAGAGGGCTGGCATCCATGGTTTGCATTGATGGTCCCATATTAGGAAAAGAGGATACTTGTAGCATTAATGACCTCCTCCTACACAAACCTTGTAGCTCCACTGAAAGTCTTGCAAATTGCAAAGCTTCTCAATTTGAAGTTGCCTTTTTAGAATATGTTTTATCACAATATTATTTTACTTTGATATTTTGTTTTCTTAGAGCATGATTTTGGTGAACGATATGGTTCTAATTAATAATACTCATGAATGAGTTAATCAGAAAATAGAATATTGGTGGAACCTTTTACAAGCTAAGGATTAGGGTTAATCCAGGCTCGCTTATTGATCTAGACACTATACCAACTCCGCTAATGACGCTGCAACCCCTTGACGCAACAAACCACTTGAATAGACCTTTTGACTTAGCGATCTAGTTGGACAACATTGTCTTTGTTCCTTGCTCTTGTTGACATCATTTCTTACACAGTGCCTGATGAAGGGGCTGGGCTTAGAGATCAAATTTTGTTCTTCTAGATAACCTCAACTCAACCTGAAGCTAACTCATTCTTCTTCAATGGAATTCTTGAACATATATGTGAGATTGGTTGCCAAAAGTTTAATCATGATTTCCTCGAGTATGTTTTTTTCAACTGAAGGAGAATGATACAGATCCATTAGAGGCAAATAAGGAATTTCATTATTTTATTGTTGAAGGCTTTATTGATTTTCTTTCTTAGATTTAAAATGTTTCAAGTATAGAGGAGGCTATTATTTTCCTATATACTATTTGGTATTTTTGTGATAATCTTCCTTTTATGTTTTAGGAAGTTGTTAAATTTTCAACCTTTTTATTATTTGGAAAGTTTTAATATTTTATTTGTATTAGTTGTATAGAAATGAAACTTTGTATGTTGTTTTATTTTCTTATATTTGGTAGAGTACGATGAATTAAATAAAAATATTCACCTCTTAATTTCTCCTTTTTCCTCCTCCTTTGTTTATCGTTCTTTCTATTCCTCTACCTTTTCCTAGTTATATAAAGCGACCTTCAATTACTTTTGATCGTAGATAGCGTTATTTTACATAGAGCTTATTAGAGAAGATAAATCCTTATAGCCTATCCTATGTAATTAGTATTTAGTCTTCAATGTTGTATATGATACATATACATATATATATGTATGTATGTATGTATATATTTATATATATATTCGTTTCCTTTTTACCTCTTAAGTTATATATGGGAAGCTATATCTCTTTAGTTATTTTATTGTTTCTTTATTTAGTTATTTTTTCAACTTCTGTGCTATAAATTGGAGGATTCTTGGACTATTGAAAGAACAAATCTGTTGATGAATTCTTGGAAAATTACATGTTGGCTAATTTTGCTTTAGTTTTATTAATCTGCAATAAACGCTTCATGGATATTCCATTTGTTGGAACTGTTGTATCATTTCAGTAAACCAAACCTTCTAATATATTCATCTTTTCAAAATTGATGCATTTTGATTAGATCACTTTAGTTCAGTTAAAATCAGCATCTTTTGGTCTATTCATTTAAAGGTGACTTAGGATAGGGTGAAGGGGAAGACTAAAAGAGTCAGGGTAAGAAACTATTCAGAATGAGAAAGAAAAGGAAGAAGAGATAGAAGAAAGATAGAAGAGAGAGAGGAAGAGTGGATGGGCATTATTCTTTATCTCATTTAAATCTAAAAGTTGTATAGAATTAGGGCTTTTATATTTAATTCTGGCTCCATACATTGACATGAAAAAAAAAACCTTGCTAAATAATATAAATGTAGAATATCACAAGCTTGTCAAAACACACAAAGAGAAATAAATGAAAGATACTAAATAGTAAATTAGAGACTAATGAACCCCCTGTAATGTAGTATTCAAAACTAAGAAAGGAAATTATTCTCTCTTCCGATGATAAAATAATCAGATTTATCTTTATAAGTTTCTTCGAATTGGTTCGATTCTTCTTCAATTGAAAATAATTTAAACTCATGCCATTACTGCTAATCACATCTTTCAATTTAATAGGTTCTTCAAATTTTGAGACTTGACAAAAAAATGATTTAAATGTGCCACAATTAAGTAATAAATTTTTCATACTTAGAAAGATTATTATTTTGAAATATCTTTCAAGTAAATCTATCTTAAGGATAAGAAGTGGGTGAACAACTTGAATAAAAGATATGACAATGAGAAATATGTTCCTTAGAAAGATGATATTTGATAACTTGTAGTTTTGGGTGACATTAAGGGAGGGGAAGGCCCCCTGATTTTTGCAATATTCTGAAAGGAGATGTTGGTTGCCATAAGTAAGACAACTTAGCTACTATAGAATTTTGATTTGGTGACTCTCTTCGGCAACTTATCAAAGAGTTATAGAGATCTGCATCTAGATCTCACTACTTATACCAAAAATAGAGACCTCTTTTTCTCTCTCTTTTTCTTTTTTTTTTTAAAAAATCACTTGTAGTTTTGGGTGAGCAAACAAGATGTCTTCAATGTACCCCCCCCCCCTTCCTTGTTTGGTGTAATATCAACTTCGTCAAAAAATTATTTGCCACCGATGATTGAACTTCGAAGACTAGATTTTCCCATTTCAGATCAACCCTGTCATACTTAACCTCTCAGCAAATATCTCTTGATGCCCTTCAATAGCCCTTTGAATTCACTCCAATGGAGTCTCATCTCAGATGCATCAATTGCACACAACAATTCTTCCAAGTGTACCCGTGCACTCATTATCTCATACAGGCAGAGTTCATTAATGGGCTAACATGACTCCTGCTCTGCAACTGCTTGTAGGTATATGTGGCCACCCTTAACCATCTAAGATCCCCTGACCTTTTTAGAAGCATATATTCAATTTGACTAAGGAAACATGTTTTTAATAATTAAACGAACTAATAATTTCTTCTTAGATGGTAATCTCCACGAAGTTGGACATAACTCTTCAAAGACCTCCTCAATTGAAATTTACAAAACCATTATCTCATAGAAGAGCCCGTGGTTTGCTTCTTAGCAAAAGCTAATCCCAAGTCTACTCCAAACTTTGTTCGTAGCCTTTCTTTGGTCGAGGTTGCCAAACCTCAGGTCAATACTTGGACTCGAAATCCCGTGGACTGTGTTTCAATTTTGTCAAAGCTTCCTTTGATGGCAAATCTCTTCGATGAGGTTATCTTCAACTAATGCGCTTCTACAACCTTATCCTTATAGGGAGGGATCCCTAACACTTGAGCTATATTTCCATCAAGATGGAGGCGATGGAGTTTGGATTTACTAGGGTTGGTGAGGTGTTAGCATAGGAAAGTTAGTGTGGTCAAGGACTCACAATGGGAAAATCGAAGTGTCTTGTGTCAATTTTCTTTTTTAAAATTGCGGCCTAGGCCGTGTATAAAAGAGATAAAAAAACTACAAAAAGCGCATCATGTCACGTCCTCCTTGAGGATGTTACAAAAATTAGAGGGGAGAGACATACCTTTTACCCAATCAAAAGCACCTAATGTCACCATGTGTGCTAGGTAGTCGATGACACTATTTGTGATCCTATTTACATATGTAATTCTACAAAGACAAATACAAGACATCAATCTAGCAATGCGAGTGATGCTTGAGTCTTAGAAATTTCCTGGAACTTTAGAATTTATGGCATCTTGAGATTTTTTAGCTTCAGTTGTGGTTCAACCAAATTTCACTTGCACCGTTTTAAGAGTTTCCAAGGAGTTCCCCTCAAGCCAAACATGAGAAGAGGTTTCTATAGACTGGAGGGTGGCTTTTGACTCTTGGATTGCTGTATGTTGCTCCTGCACGACTACCGAATAAGACAACACTCTTTTGTCATTGTGGTCTTTGATGAGATATCCAGCTTTTGCGACGACTTTGCCTTGAAGTGAGCCATCAAAGTTGATCTTAATCCATCTAGAGTGAGAGATCCAATATTCAAGTGTCTGAACATGGAGCCTTATTAGTGTTCGAAGTTCTGCGTGGCTACTGGATAGATTAAGATTATGTGCCATTAGGCTCGAGATAGTGGAGGCAATGATCTTTAGGTCTTGTATGGGTTGTTCATGGAGTCGTGGAGTTTGGCATTCCGAGCTCTCCAAAAGTAGTAGATGATTGTTTCAATGTTAAGGCGTCTGTCCTTCTTGTTGCACCTAGTGGTTGAAGCTGACATTTGTAGATAAACCTGCAAAGAAAGGATTAGAGAAAATAAAGTATATATATTTTTTATAGCTCCTCCAGATAACATGCCAAATATCTTCTCTCATTGCAACCCTAAGGGCAATAGTTGAAAGTGACCAAGCCACAAGTCCACGACAGTGCAACCAGAACATGGTAGGAATGGCGTCCTTACACATAGGCCACATGAGAACATGCATCCTCGGTTGAGTGGGGAGATGGTAGCACCAAGCTTCAACCAAATTTTCATTCCCTTGAAACTAATTGTCTTATAGGTGGGTATCTTCTGTTTTTCATTAGCTGCCAGACCAACATGTCCCTCTCAAGGTGGTGGTGTCTCATTGACTTTGTGGTAGCCTTATGTGTCTAGTGGTCACTAGTCCTGCCTTGTAAGTTGTTGTAGGTGTCAATGAATTGTGGCGTGAAAAGATTAGGTGGACACGATATGAAGGGGGCTGCGACGAGTGTCGTGGTTGCTAGTCCCTAATCTTGAGTGGCCCAACTGTGATAGAAGATATATGAATGATTCTATAAAATCGTGGACTCCATCAAATCAAACTGCGTTCAAAAATTGATGGCTGAAAATTGGAGGACAAAATGATTAAACAATGTGGTGTAGCGAGAAAGTTGGGGCTCTAATACCAATTGATGTTGCATGAGAAGGGTGAAAGACAAGAAGATGAGAGGAAGAAGAGAAAAGAATCAAGTAGAAAGAAAGCAAGAGAAGAGAGAATAAAGAAATAGAGAAGAGCGAAAATGAGAAAGTAGGTAGGCATTATTCTTCTTTTCATTCAAATTTGAAATTACATTGAATTGTTGCTTCATAAAAAGAAATTTTGTGTAGTTATACCCCATAAATTGAAAGAAATGCAAACTTTTCTAAAAAATAAAATAACAAAATAATACAAATCTGTCAAAACTAGCTAAAGAAAATATTCGATGATACTAATCAAAAGTGCCAAATACTAAGGAGGAAACTAATAACCCCCCTTCCAATTTTAATATTCAAACGTAAGAAAGAGAATTATGATCCCTTTTAATAATAAAAAAATCCAATTCATTTTTAGGGTTTATTTTGATCTGCAACAAATGTTCATATATATATATATATATATGTGTGTGTGTATTTATATACATATATATGTGTATGCGTGTGTATACATATATGTAGTATATGTATAATGAAACCTCCAGACACTCACATGGTATTGCCATCTTTAGATTACCACTTTTGCGTCAAACTCTGTTTCCAATTTCTTGATTTCTTCTTTTCCTTTTCCAAATCTATGTTAAACAGCATTTCATTTACACAGGCAGCATATGATATTCTAAAAGCAACAAACTTGCATACAATTTCGAACGAGACAAAGTAAGATCTCTCTCTCTTTTGAAGTGCTCACCGGCACACCCTTGAAGATGTTTTGTACAACGTGCTATTGATGCAAAAGATCTCTTCGGTTATTCTAACATCATCAGTCCTTATGTTGTGAAAGACTCAACTTTGAAGGGCATAGACCCCGAGTTAGGCGGTATGCTCATGGTCTGAAAAGGCTCATAAGAATAGGAAAAGGTTAGTCAACTTTTCATCCTAAACTGATCAAATTCATTGAACTGTTGATGTCCAATAAAATATTCTTTTGTTTGACATAGCCAATTTTGTTCCTTGAACAGCTGATTATCTTTTCAGAGTTCCTTTATTGCATGTATTATGTTATATTAGGTTTTTGTTACATGACTTGTGACTTGAGCTACTTTTGCTACAAATTAACGAAGTTCAAGATGGCTCTAGTCTATGATAATATGCAGTCCATTTTTTCTCTTTTCTGTGTCGGTAATGGCAAGGCATGAAAACAATTGGGTCCATCCCAGGTTTTTACTCTAAACCTCAAACTTTGATGGCCAGTAGGCTTAAATATTGAGGCCAGCAAGTTTCCCTACTTATAGGAAATTGCAAGAACAGAAAGTTTATGATGTAATGGTCCAAATACAATTTTGCCAGTTTTGAGGCAGTTAGTTGATCGGACTTGCTACTGACAATGCCTTACCCCATCCCTTCTTTGAAGTATAACTTAAAATGACATAGAACATGAAAATTATTCGGGGAAGTTTGATAAAAGAAGGAAAAACGAATAACCAAGTGTGAAAAACTTTAAATGGCCATAATTTTAATTTATAAGTAGTTACAAAACTGCATTATTGTAATATCTCGAGATACAAATGTAGAGATATTGTCCGCTAGTTGACTAAAGAAAGGCCTATGTGAGATTACGCCTAAAGGGTTCTAGAAAAGATGGCAGAAAGCTGCATGTGCACTGCTCCTTGCACGGAAAGCTACGAAAAGCAGTTATTATTAGTTGTACTTGGGAAGGGTGTAATTAGGAAGCAGGACAATTGGGTTTGGATTCAAAAGTTTGTGCATAACTAACTGATAGACTCTTGTAAATAGGAAAGAAACCTATATAGAAGGGGCTCAAAAATATATCCAAAAAGACTACTTTGGGCTTATCCTGCCACTACCCTTTGCCTCCTAGCCCCTTTCTATCCCGACAATCTCTTGAAGTGTAAGAGAAAGTGGGTGAAAAGGAGAGACTCGAAGCACCTTTAGTTAGGAAGATGGAAACATTTCTCACACTCCTAGGAAAAGTCAATGCATTCCAAGGTGGAGGCCAAAGTCGATCTCCCGACTTGTGATGGGAGTATAAACATCGAGAAGCTTGATGCATGGCTGGACCATTTAAAGACTCACTTTAGTCTTTGTGGGTATGATTCATTCTAGAAGGTGACTTTCTGTTGACTAAAACTCATTAGCCATGCACATGAATGGTAGAATACCCACCTTCAGCAAATGGGAGCACAACGGAGACATGATCTCCTATAATTAGTTCAAACTATTGATTCTTAAGGAGTTTTTCCCGCTAAGCTATGAGGAGTAGACCAAATAGTACAAATTGTGGCAGACAAATAGGAAATCTGTTTAGGAGCATGCCCCTAGTTATTATGCTTGGTGTCTTGCTGGAGGGAACATCAACATTGTTGAAGTTCATCGCGAGCTTGCAGGAGTGTATTGCAAGCGATCTTCAGATCTTCTCATCCATAGCTTTGGCCAAGTCAACACTCTTGCCTTGGCCATAGAAAAGAAAAATCAGTCCAAGAAGGAGTTGTTAGGGGGTGTGCAAATAAACTTGATGAACTGAGAACTAATCTGTAACCGAACCAAACTGAACCAATCAATTTTGTTCGGGTATGGTTCCAAATTTATTGGAACTGGTGATTCGGGCCGGTTCTTGGTTCTAATGCTTGGGTAAACCAGAACCGACCCGAATCAGATTAATTGTTGATTATTAAATACTGTATGATTAAATATTGGTTATGGTCCTTTAACGTAAGGGTTTATATTGACTTTTTTGGTATGAGTTGTGATGTGTTCAAGATTAAAATTTCTAATTTTAACTATTCAAGAGAAATTATTTGATTTTTGAAATTTTTGTTATATTTTTTATAGCGTATGATGGAAAATTATGTTTTAAATTTGGAATCAGACTTAAACTGAATTCGGGTCCAGTTCAAGTCCAGTTGAACTAGGTTCAGTTTTGGTTCCATTTTTTGAAATGATAAAACCGAGTATAGTTGGTTCGGTTTTAGTCTTCACAGAACCAAATAGAACCTATTCAAGTTGCACTCCTAGGAGACACGTTTGCAAGTAAACCTCGACATTAGTCCACATCACATATAGAAAATTTAGTTGATTTGACTTTGAGCTTTGGGTCTTGAAACAATAAGTACTATGGCCATTGCAAAAATCAATTGCCACATAAATCAAAACTTCTAGAAACTTCACTTGAAATAGTTCTCGAAGCAACATCGTTGGATTGTTGATTGGGCAGCACATATGCCCATGAGCTATCTCATTGGTAATCTCCACAACACAATTTTCAGGAGAGGATTGTTCACCAATTTTGTTTTGTTGACTTTGACTCCTTCCTTCTTGCTTGTTAATGCATCTTCCTTTGGACACATGCAGCTCATATCTCCCTGCAACTTTTGCATTAACATCACATAACATGTTAAAATGAAAACTAATTCATGGAGAAGAAATATATTTTTGGATTGTCGAGAAATTCATCAAATAATGAGTGATGTTAACGAGAGGTTGGTAATTACTGGTCACAGAGCTGGATTAGAATGTGAACTATATGTCGGAAATGTAATCACCTTATTGATCTAGGAGAATTGTAGTTTGACATCAGTTTTAATAGTTTTAATGACAATAAAAAATAAAAAATAAAAATGATTGCATGATCATGATCATATCTTCATGTTTGATTTTGATGATTTTGTATCACTTCTATGTCACTTTTTTGGCCCACTCCTGCTTTATCTTATTACCAATAATTTATATGTTGCTTATAATTGTGCCTTATTGATGTAAATAGTAATTGGATATTGGATGTCGTAGGTTCCCACAAGGGAGAAGATATGGTCCACAGCGTTGAGCCCCCTGGCCTAGGAGGGAAAATTAGACACAGAACAAAGCAACAATTGGGAAAAAATTGGGAGATAGATAGACACAGAAATTTAACATGATTTGCAGATAGTCTCCTACGTTTATGAGCGAGTTTATGCTAAAAGGTTCACTAATTCTAAAAAAAGGAAATCACTTGGTATGAGTATAAAAGTGTCTTTGGATTCCAAAAGGGGAATCCCTCCCAAATAGTGTCGTGACTAAGGCTATGGTGCTGATGAAGGGGAGTAGAGAGATCCTCTTTGGAGTCATGGATGGAACTATTTATAGCTGCTGAGGGTGATGTTTCAACTGGAGTGCATCGATCATAGGTCCTCCGATGGCTAATGGTAGAGTGCCACGTGGCTAAAGGTGAGAACAATTTAAGTTTGAGTCGAGCCAAGCATGGCTCAAGCTCGGTTCATCTCAATTCAATTCAATTTTGAACTACGAGTTGGCTCAAGCCTTAATCAAGCTTACTCAAGCTTTACAATGAAATGAAATTCTTTTAAAAAAATAACCTCTAGTAGGATTTGAAATTGATTTAACTATACCCAAAAGATGATTTAACAAATATAATAGCTACAACTAACATATATTTTTATACAAGTAATAAACAATTACAATAAATGAATAGATATAGTATTTATATTTTAAAAAATAGAGATCAAGCTACATTGATCCGATCCGACCATGACTCGTGGGCTAACTTTATAAACTCTAGCTAAGGCCGATTCGAGCTAAATGTTGATCTAAACATCGAGCGATTATTAATCTTTAAGCCAAACTATCACCCCTACATATGGTTCCATTCCATCAAACAACTCCTCTAGTGGAGCAAGCAATTACGGACATAGGCCATGCTCCTTGGGAAGGTTGTGGATGCAGATAGCAAGGTTGTGGGCACTTCTTGTGGTTTCTAGGGTTGACTGTTAGTTGGCATGATGGCTCTATCACACCCCAATTCGAATCCTTCTTATTATTCGAAAAAATTTGGATTGGTGCATGAGGTATTTAGAATATCTAGAGCAGAGGCATAATTGAAATACAAATATAGAAAAGTAATTAGTGTTACAATCGGGTCTACGTTTTCAAGACTCCCAAGAAAGAATTTAATACAATTTTGATGATTTTTTATTTTACAAATAGTAAATAAAGAGTTGATATAATAAAAGGTCAAGGCACACCGCTGAGTCCTAGGCGGGTTCATCCTACTCTGAATTCTCCTTCTTAAGATTTAAGATCATTAAACAAAAGGTTTAGGTGGAGGCAGCTATTAAATAGTTATACTAGAATGCATATGCATGGAAGTATATATATATATATATATGTCAATAGTAATAATAGGAGTCCTAAAGAATGATCTTTAGGTGGATCTGTTGATATAAATAAATTGATTCACATAAGAAAAATATATAATACACAGATTTTAAATATCAACTTTATTTATCTAGTGAAATCATGCCAATAATTGAGATCAGTATTTCAACACAGATTAGCAGTCACAGAGAACAAATAAAGTCTCAAAAATAGTGTGAAGGTAACCCCTCTATAGAATGCCGAAGCATTTGAAGCCGTAGCTTCCAAAAATTAAAATCTGGCAACCATTATCACAAATTGCCACAAAAATCCGTAAAAACTGTATTGATATTTTAAATACTGTTGTAAGAAATCAAACGATACTTATACAAAGGAGTCCAAAAAGAATATAATATAATATGTAATGTAAATTTACAAAATCTAATGTTATGGAGTTAATTGCACTTGATTGATTATCTCATGAGTAAATTCAAATTTATTTGTTAAATAAAATATAGAATCTTATACTATACTATTAAAGATGGTACTAAGCTGCTGAAATTGAGTCTTTTCAATTTTGCCCTCATTAAAAATTAAATATTTCAATTTTACCTTTTATTACCTATTTTTTTAGCTTTTATTAAAAAAAATTCACTGCTCTCTGCTTTCTCTCTCTTGCTGCCCACCGTCTCCCCCTCTCTCTCCTACTGCCCCACTACCACCTGTTTCTCCTCTCTCACTCTCTCTCTCTCTCTCCACTCAATCATCTCTCTTAAAATAATAAAAATATAATTAAATAACAAATTTATTTATAACACATATTAAATTTTAAAGTTATTAACGCTAATAAATATAAAAATAAATATATTTTTTCAACTAATTTAACTAAAAATAAATCAATTTTAAATAAAACAACTTAATTTATCTTGAATCAAATAAAATAAGGTGACTTGAAAGTGAATTTTAAGTTTAAAAAATAATACACAATTTTTAATTTAATAAAGCTTTACAATTTTTTTTAAGTTGATAATAACAATTAAAATTTATAAATATTCTAAATACCAATACCCTTCTCTCTCTTCTCTCAACCATATCTCTTCTCTATAAAATATTAAAAAATATAATTAAATAATAAATTTATTTATATAATAAAATAAATTAATTTATATTACATATAATAATAGATATTATATTTCAATTTATTAACATTAATAAATTTAAAAATAAATATGTATTTTAATTAAATTAACTTCATTAACTGTAAATTAATTTTAAATCAAAGAAAAACTAAATTCATTTTGAATCAAGTGAAATACGAGTGAGTTGAGAGTGCATTTTAAGTCTAAATAATAATACATAGCTTTTAATTCGATAAAGTTTAAAAGATTTTATTAAAGTTGATACTAATAATTAAATTTTACAAATATTCCAAATGCTAATATCAATAATGAAATAATATTCAAATATTAAATTCAATGTCAATAGATTATTCATAAATTAAAATTTTCAATTATGAGATAATTTTAATTGATTCAAATTGATTAATATTTTAAATTTAAAAATAATTTTAAAGTTTAATCAAGTTAATTCTATATATATTTTTGAATTATCTATTAGATAACATATAAATATATATCATGCATACATTGACATATAAGTAAAATTATAAATAAACAAATCAACTTTATTATTCAAATAAAAGTTTTACATACAAATAATAAAATTAATTTACATACTCTTTAATTTTAATTTTTATAATAATTATTATTATTTAATTATATGATCTTCAATAATTATTAATTGTAAAACTTAATTCTATTTTATTAATATTTTGATAATTTATATTTTTATTATGAAATGTTTTTTTATACAAATAAAAAAATTAAATATATAATTTGTTATTTTTATTTAAATTTTATAATAAATATATATTTTTTTAAAAGATATGAAAAGCAATTCCATGCAATTTTTGCATGAGAAAAATACTAGTAAAATATAAAGTGATAAATCAAGGTCTCAAATGTAACATTTTATTTGTAATATTTTTTGGGTATTTATATAATATCATAGAATAAATATTTATATAATAGGCTATTATATTAAATAGATGTAGGTCTAAAAGAATGATATTTAAATATAATTTCTCCTTTCCAAGCATATCATGTCAATTATTTTAAACGGTTTTGGATTCATGGTTGATTATTTATATATTTTGAATTTGATAGAATGTTTACTTTATTATAACAATTTACATAATTACATACTAGACTTTATTGTGGCATTTATATTTTTGTGACTATTCCAACTTAACTAGTGAGTTTGGATCGACTTATCAAAGAAGGATTTTAATTTATAACTACAATTTTAGTTCAATATTAAATTTTAATTCATGTAGCAAATATTTAGCGTTGAAATAAACTTTACAAAAAAATACATTTAATTGTTAACTAAAAAAATGATGTAAAGTTATATAATTATTTCATGTAAAAAATATCAAATTTTGAATTAAATTCGATAGAAAAGTATAACCATTTACCTAAAATAGAGTCAAATTAACTTGACTTCTGCTTAGTCGATGAAATCTTATCAAAGAGGAGTAAATTCAAGAACATGAGGGTGAAGCTTTGGCTTGGTTGCAACTCGATGGTATGAGGCCTATTTATAGGTCAAGTTTGAGCGGGTTTTAGGGAGTTTGTTGTCTTAGTTTGGTGGATGGTTTTCCTTGTGATCGGCTCACAGGACAGCATGTAGATTAGTGGAGAGAAAAATGTGAGTATAATATTAGCATGGAGTTTAGTGGAGAGAAGATGTGAGCATAATATTAGCATGGAGTTTAGTGAAGAGAAAAGGTGAGTGTAATAATATTTATAAATTTCATGACACGTGATAATAGAAAAGGTATAGATTTAATAAGTCCTTTTATTTAGAGGTCCGTGGTATTTTAAAAGTATATGTTATGATACAAATTGAATTTTGATTTAATTATTAGTTTGATTTGGGAATTTCTTAAGTGGGTATTACATCTGCCATCTTCGGGATCACAAGGCAGTGTGGTTTTTCACGGAGTGTCCAAGGAGATGGGCTCATTTATGGCCTTCCAAATTCCAACTCTGTTTAATGTGGGGAGTTTGCTTGGGTGTAGGCCTAGTATTGAAGGTAGTGGGCCTTTCCAAGTGAGGTCTCTAGGCTTGGCTTGGTTGGCTTACGCTTATAAGCAGTTCAGTGCAATATTACCTGCCACATGAATGATATTGTCTTCACCAATATTATTCTTACAATCTCTCAAATATAATTACTTATTTCTTCCACAAGATCCTTATTTTTGCAACTATCAGTTTTATTATTACTGGTCTTTCTTTTTTGTGCCTAATACTCAATTCATCCAACAAACAGACTTATTGTTGTTTTGTGAAATTAAAAAAATTTGCTCCAAACGGAATTTCCGGAAGGTTCCAGTGTTTCTTTAAATATAAATAGTGTGATCTGGTACACTAATACATAGTTAGTTTGGACATATAATATTGCATTGTTTCACTATCCACACTTATTGATTCGTACTGGTTGATAAAAATAATTCTTACAGGTATTCACTTCTATAGATGAGTCCAAAAAGATTTGGTCTTTTGTTTTGGTTATCTCCTATTTTATTGGATAATGAACCTTCTGGAAGGATCAGAAAAAAAAGACCTCTCCTCTGACAAAAAAGAGAAAAAAATAGATCCAATCTTTTGCAGGAATGTTTTGGAAGGTCATAAACTAAAATTGCATTATTTGCATGCAACAAAATAATGGGGGCAGTCATTCATAAAAAATTCAGAGTGCAATTTGGATGAGAATGAGATAGATGAATTTGAATTGTTTATTGTCGATGCACAAACAATATTTGATCGGAATTAAATGTGTGGTTAAGTCTGAAATTGAAGAGCTCTTTGTCAAGATAATTACGTGAAATTCATCCTGTATTGATCAATAATCAAGGCATTTCATGTCTATACTCTCAGGATCAATATGAGCATTCTATTCTTCATGCTGATAAAGGACCCTAGCTCTTGAATAGCTGAAGCATAATTGCACAATACTCTTTATGGTTTATGGGTTTCATTATTTTTGGTTTTCTAAGCGAAAACTACTGCATCCCACTGCTTTCTTAAATGCTGGTGTGGTCATCCTTGTTAGCATCTGGCTTTTGCATTGCTTTTGTGCAGGCTCTTTCCTCTTTGGCATAGAAATCCCATTCAGGATGCAGTGTCTCAAGCTTTTCAGATGTTGCAAAAGAAACACTTCTAACAAATTTTGCACGCACAGGGCCAGAGATGCTTCTCAAGAAGACTTCTGAACTGGGGAGTCAGGTGAAGACGGAAAGATATATTGAAGATGAAGTAGGAGATGCCATGGAAGCACATGACTGGAGATGTGTTCGAACTATTAACGGCATGCTCTTTGACCTTTTTTCTTTTATTTTGAATTTAAATTATAATTCTATATCCTTATGTGTGATACAGGATAATGATGTATGCTGTTTATGTTTTTATGTGAAGCGGGTGCAGCAGCATGTTGGGGTGGAGGGGGGGTGGGTGGTTGTTAGACTGTAACTCCATTCTTCAGAAGTTGTTCAAATTATATAGAAATCTTAGCTTAATGCTACTGCAGCTGTTAATAGTACTGACTGGAGTGTTTTTCTACTTGGAGCTAGGCTGATTATGTAGAGAATGCAACTTGGTAACTTGTCCTTTGGCAGACGAATTCCTAGTAGAAATTAGATGCTATTGGGAATTGATGATGCAAATGAAAAGATTTTTTTCTGTACCTATTCTAGGCTCATTGGAGGGGACAATAGAACAATTCTCTACCCATTCAATTTGAATATTTTATTTCAGTTAATATTTTTCTTTTTTGAGTACTGTAAAATTTGTCTAAGTTTTTCAGGTTTTTTTCATTTACGTTTACGCTCTATACAAATTGCTATTCTACTTAGTTTCCTGTAATTTTACTTGAATAAGGAAATTTTTCTCTTATGGTGTTCTTTCTCTTCTTTTTCTTATTCCATTTGTCCTTTCATCAAGCAATGCTGTAGCTGTCCAGTACCTCAGGATAGAATATTTCATGTACTTCTGAGAGATAACCTAAATAAATATTAAAGGCAGCCTCGCATGAATGCATTGCTTAATTATTTCAAGAAAATGACCCAAAATGTACTGGCCTACTATAGACTGCTCTTGACAGGAATCATTTTCTAAATTAATATATTTCAAATGTTTTGTTTTATTACAATATTAAATTGTTTATTATATTCATGTAATTTTAATATCATTTATGGTTTATCATTATTGTTTCATCTTCTTTCATCTTAATAACAAAAGGATTACGTAAGTAGATCCAATGAAAATTACTTGGGAAGGCATTATTTCAAGTGATGACTCGGGTACCTTAAAACAATACAAGAAGTCATTTCACCTTTTGCTGCAGAGTAATGCAGCCAAATTGGCTGCATTTAATTTCATGCATAGCTTTCTAGGCAAAAAGGTTTGTCAATTCTTTACATGCTTAAGCTACTTCCCCTTGACCAATCACCAGATTTGTCAATATTAGTTTACAGGAAAAGCTATCATGGCAAAATGTATTCTAAATACTGAATAAAGTTACTGCTGCTTGCGTTTACCATTCACTTGAATTCTGAGTGATATCGACAGCAGTCCTACTCGCAATCCGTTTACATAAAAATAATCAGCATTTGCGTGTTGCACTTTGTTACTGAAATGGCAAATGGTCTCGAAGATATTGATGCCACATGCAATTCAGATGTAACATATGTATGAATGTAATCTGTGTTTTTTGTACCCAAGTACAATAAGGTCAAAATTCCATGCCATAAGGTTACTCCATTTTCTTGTGAGGAGCTTTAGTCTTGAAAGTTATTTTAGTCACCAATCTTACAAGTTTTCTTCACTGATTTTGCACTGCCTTTTTTATAGGTATAAGAATTTTTGAGGATGTTAATGGTTCAAAGGTTATTTTCTTTCCTTTCTAGATTTATCATTATATTTTTTTGTGTTTCATGACATGCTTCATTTCATTATTATATGTGCTAGTGATGTAGAACATCTAAGGGTTAAAGGGAAGAGAGAAAGAAATAGAGAAAAGGGGGAAGAGGATGAAGACCAGATTTACTACATTACCAAACTGAAAATTATTTCTCTTACACTAACATTTTTCCACTTCCACCATTCCTGGTTCTACATCAATTGCTGGAATTATTTCTCCTTCACTAGTATTCTCTCCTTTCATCATTCTTGACTTTGCATCATCTAGTTTGACTTTCCTTGTAAGTTATCTCAGAGGTGAAAATGCCTTCAGTGACTTTCTTTGTATGCTACAGGAGACAATAGACTTTCTTAAAGTTTTAGGCATTTCCCTGTATATAATTTAGCTTTTTTCCCCCTCATTACTACATGATCCTGCATTATTGAAGGTATTTGGATGGAGGTACTTGTGAAGCAATAACAACTTGCTTAATTTTGTTTTATAACATATTCGCTTTCTTGTTATATCAGGTTTTTAATTGGGATAATTACATATAACACATCGAAATCTGACAAAATTGCATATTTCACATAGCATTTTTGAAAAACATTATTACATAAATTATTGATGAATTTCTATGGATGTTAATCATATTGTGTATAATTTAAAAGTTCATAATAGAGACTTTTATCGCACTAGGTTAAGTTTTGAATGAATTATATATATAACTAATTCACGAAAAGTGAGACTTTAGGGTTTAAGGTTTACAATTTAGGGTTTAGTTTTAGTGTTAAAGTAGGGGCATAGGATTTAATGTTTTGGATTTTAGAGTTCAGGATTTAGAGTATAATAAGATTTTATTTAAAAATAATATAGCATTTGTAATATTTGACAAATAGTGTGCAGTATACGTAATTGCACCTTTTTAATGTTGCTTATAGATTTCTGTACCTTTGCATTTAAATCATCTTGATTGTTCAAAAAACAAATGTTGTCAGTTCTTCTTAGATTCTTTGATCATGTGACTTCCTCGTGGCTATGGTTTCTTCAGACAAATGGTATCAGTTCTTGACCCAAAATAAACACAATAGGACTTATTGACATAAAATAGTTAATGACTTCGTAGGACATAGCCATATACGCTGCAGTGAATATCTCGTGCACGTTCTTTACGAACAAATATAACTGTAAGTGGTAGAATGGTGATTGGGAGTTGTAGAATTCTGCATGAGGTTATATTCTATGTTTATCGGGCAATGCATTAATTGTGTCAATAAATGGCATGAGGCTGAGGGTATGAACAAGAGTGGATTTTCTTTTTAGAAAAGATATGTTAGATTGGGTTTGTTTGAGTGTTCTAATATTCAAATATTTGACATGGCGTCTGACATGGCACAATGATCACTCAGGAGTTCATATATGTCAGAACTTATTATTTTCCAAATATTTTATTTCCATTTACTAGTTTTCATTTTCAGTAGTTCTATTGCCAGATGTCATTTATATTCACCTCCCATAGTATGTATAGGAGCCCCATATATCTATTTTCATCTTTTCCTTTTTTTGCTAGTTTCCTTATTTTATTTGCCTCCTACATTATATATCTTTTCCTTATTTTGGGAATCTCTATCTTTTATAAGTATTCATGCATGCAAAATAATGGTGAAATAGATGATGACATTAGTAAAATTCAAGCAGGATTGGTAAAATGGAGAAATGCGTCTGATGTGTTGTGTAATAGAAAAATTTCATCTAGACTTAAGGTTAAATTTTATAAAGCTATACTAAGACCAGCGATGATATATGTTGCTGAATGTTGGCCTGTAAAGAGGAAACATACAAATAAAATAAATGTTGCAAAAATGAGGATGTTAAGGTGGATGTATGGATATACACGAAAAGATTGAAAAATGAGTATGTCCGAAAAAAAGTTGGCGTTCCACTAATTGAGGATAAACTTAGAGAAAGTCGGCTTAGATGTTTTGGACATATAAATTGTAGGCCGATTGAAGTTCCAGTTAGAAAAATCGAGTTATTGGATCTTGCTCATGTACAAAGAGGAAGAGGGGGATCAAAGAAGACATGACTAGAAATTATAAGTAGTGATTTTAGTTATTAAAACTAAAATCCAAAACATTAAATCCTATGCCCCTACTTTAACATAAAAACTAATGGAAATAAAGGATTCATGTAGCCGACCCCACCCAGTGGGATTAAGGCTTCGTTGTTGTTGTTGTATAGCATGCAAATCAATCAATCATGAAGATTCTAGCGTGAAATAAGTGCCTAAAAATCTAAGGTGATGTTTGAGGTAGTTTAGGAATTGGTGCACTGTTAGTAGAGCATTTAACATTTTTTTAAAATGATTTTTCACGAATCTTGTTTCTAGAAATCTCTCAACATCATCGGTAGACATTCTTTTGTGTCAAAATTTCGTGGCCTTCACCATTTGACAAGGTGTTTCTGCTCGTGGAGCTATTGTGTGAACTAAAATTGGACGAAAGTGCAAACCTAATAATGTAAATTATCCTAATTTAGTTGGGCAAGCTGTCTTGATGAAGTTTTTTGTTGGACCAAGTTGTTTTATGATTTATAAAATTGTTTTCTGATTTATTTTGTAAATGGTGATGGCCTTATAAAACTTGTTTAACTTGCATGTACTCACTGCCACCTTCCTTTGTTGAACATCTCGTTGTTGTGTTACCTATATATATGGATGGAATTACAAATTCAGGCATATAAAGTTTTCATTAAAATGAGAACCTTAAATCTTGTTCTACATATCAGTAGGTGTAAGGTTACAACAGACCAGAGGAACAGGATAACATAAGCTAGCTTGACTGCCACAAGCTCAACTTGTTACTGTCATAAACAAAACCAGTACAGTTAGCAACTGAAAAAGGCTTCCATGTATAATTGCCATTTTTCTTAAAAATTAGGCCTTCCAAGAGACTTATGTTAGTACAAGATCTTCAAGACGACATTTCAACGACACATCTTTAGTTTTTGTATGAATTGGCTAATCACACCAACAATGAATGAAATATCTGGTTTGGTGACTATCATATAGATAGGTTTTCTAGGAAGTCCGCTATAACGAGCACAATCAATGTCATCAACTTCAGTTAAGCTTCTATATGAATGTGCATGGGTTTGCATCCCCGCGAACCAACTTCTTTTATCATAAATTCCTCTATGACCAGAGAACACATATAGACCCGTAAGCAACCTCTATTCCCAATAAATATTTAAGATGATCTAGATCTTTAGTTACAAAGTGATTCTTAGATGTCTTAACTTCAGCCACATTAGCTACCATTCCTAGTAACTATAATATCATCAACATAGATGACAATAGTAGCCATTCTTGTAGTTGAATGTCAAATAAAGATAGAGTAATCTGATTTGAGGCCAATGTGTTGAAAATGTTTACATGGGTTCTCAAACCAGGCACAAGGACTATGTTGGAGGCCATTGATGACTTTAGTCAATTTACAGACTAGATTCATCACCTAAGTTGCATAACCAGGAAGTTGCTTTATACGAACAGACTCACTTAAATCTCTGTAGAGAAAGGCATTCTGTGTCTTCTTTTGAAATATATCCTTACACAAATTCAAAACCAAAGAGAAAGTAATTCTAACAAAACGGAGGCTCGCAACGAGAGGGTATGTCTTAAAAGTCTACTTTGCACACTGAGTGTAACATTTAGAGCACAAGATAGGATTTGTATCTTTCAACCAAACCATTGGGGTTTAGGGTTTATGATTGAATTTTGCCCATGTATAAAAAGGAAGAGGGAGACCAAAAAAGACTTGGCAAAAAACTATAAGGAGTGATCTTAGTTACTTAGACTTAGATAAGAATTTAGTAACTGATAGAGCGCAATGAAAACAAAGGATTCATGTAGCCGACCCCACCTAGTAGGATTAAGGCTTGGTTGTTGTTGTTGTTATTGTTGTTGTAACCAAACCATTGGGGTGAAATTTAGCAAGCTACAGGTTGAACTCCAAGTGCCATGAAAGATTCCAAGTGTGATGACAATTGAAAGCTTCTCAGCAGTTGTAGTGTGTTTCCACCTCGAATGATCATAGCTTCTTAATATGTCTTGGGAATAGAAATAGTCCACAAGGACAAGGAGAAAGAGGGTGATATACTGTGACGTCTCGGTTTCCCGGACGCCAGAAAACCTCTCTTAACTCATTCATTACCTTGCGGCATCCTGCTGTACCTCACACCATAACCCGTGATCCTTCTTCTGCAGCACCTGCCACCAGAAATGGCAGGAGTTTGTTAGAACAAACCCAGTAGGTAAAACAATATCCAATATAAATACAAATATATAACATTTTAAAATATCATCATAATTCACACATGAGAGTACAAGCACATTCATAAACTCATACATTACTCTGTTTAGTGATGTGGACTTATCATTTTCATATCCTTTCACCTAGAAGCCTTACAAACGTTCCTTTAGCTTGGTATTCTTGAAGTCTTGACAAAAGCTGCACTTTACCCTGGTGATTCCACATCAGGACATCACCCAACAATACACATAAACTGATTACTCATATCATTACCACCTTAACAACAATTAAACATAAAACAAATACATCAACACCATACCATTACACAGATAATCACATCACACTCATTTCCTGGTGTATTTAACAAAATACACCACATCAATCATATTTTCTGCACACATACTAAACCAACATATCACACATAATCCCGCATACACATCATTACATCAATACATCATTTCATTAACATACTAAATCGGAAAGGATTACCTACCGTTTGATCAGGAAACATCGCTGAGAAATCTGGCTTTCTTCTCCTTCCTCTTCCTTTCTCTTCTTCTCCTCCTCCTCCTTCTTCTTCTTCTTTGGCTGGAGCTGCAGCCGCTGCTGTTGGGCTCGGCGGAATCGCGGAACAGAGAGGCGCGCGCGGAACCGAGCGGAAGTAAGAGACCGAGAGGGAAAGAGAAATCCTTTCTCTCACCTGGCGCGGCGACACGAGGAAGAAAGGGCGGCACGGGCGAAAGGCGGTTCGCTCCTGCCCTTATCTGATTTTTGGCACACTTGCAATTTGGTCCTCATGTTTCCAACTTCTTATAAATAGGTCCAAAATCAGCTTTAAACTTTTCTTCCACCCATTCATTTTGGGATGTTACATATACAATCAAAATACACAATGTTAACTTAAGGATAAACAATAGACAACAATTTACCTTTCCGAAGAGTAGTAAGAAGTTCAGTGTTGAAAGTGAGTAGGTGAAATTGGATTTGCAAGCATTGTGGAAATTGGTACAAGAAGTTGGGGAGAAACTGTTTATCACATCTACGATTTATTTTTTAATGATGGTGGTGCAACTGTTAGTTGTGAATTTAGCGTGGCAGTGATGGTGGTGCCATTAAAGGAATCTGTGGCATTGGTAAGGAACTAGAAGACATTGATGGTGAATATGAAAGATGAGGATGAATCCAAAATTAAAATTATTGACATTAACAAATACACAGTAATGAAAAGATATAGGATCATTGCATTTATACACCTTTTGTGTGCTAGAGTACCCCAAAAGATGCACTAGATATCTTATCATAAAATCTAATGTGTAGACAAAACATAAATGTCTATTAGGGGTAACACAAAAAGGTTGCGTATAGAGTGGAAAACTAATACAAATCACCAAAAACAAACGAGGAAACCCTATTAATAATGTATTCGATGTTAGAACTGCATTGACATAGAAATGTTGTGGGACATGCATGTGGTCGTATTGACATCAACTATATGTAGGTTCTTACTTTTTGCGACTCCATTAGCAAGTGGTTCATGAACAGTAGCATTAGAATTACAAAAGATAACAAATTTAGATGGAACATATTCAAGGGCATTATTAGTCCTCAAGATTTTAATGGCACAATCAAACTGGTTCTTTATATCATTATATATGATTTTATAGACAAAGATTCATTTGACCAGCATTGCAGTACACTAACTATAGTACTACCAAATACCTGAATGGACTAAAGAGACGAGAAAATCAATGACTGTAAGTTGGGAGGGATGCTTTCTTAATTTGTGTGCCTTACATTGTATTGAAGATGAAGACAATGATGGTAAAGTGTCCTAAAGTTTTGCATATTCTGGTTGACCAAGACGATGATGCAACTAATATGAAGTAGTGGTGGAGATTTGGGATGTGGGAAAACATTTGGAGCAGATAGGTAGTAGACTATTTGTTTCAACACCCCTACTAATTATCCACTTCATTTGTAGATCCTATATGGCACAATGAGAATGTAATAAAAGTTTTAGGGCTACTATAGGTTAAGTTCACAGGAAAGGTAGGGACATATAAGAAACAATCAAGTGTGAGGTAGAAGCCTACAAAGATCCTTAACCGTGGATGATAATAAGGTTCATCAGCAATTTGAATAGAAGGATGAGATGAGGAAATAATGATTGAATTGAAAAATTATTTGTTAATTGACAAGTGAGAAGAGGAGTTGGAATTGAGGACCTAAGACATTTAAGAAGAGGTAATTGATACAATATTGACGGTTGAAGCTAGTACAACAAACAAAAAAGGTGCTTCTATTATATGGTTTAAAATAGCTACTCATATTCGACTCGAGAAATATTTTGTTTGTCTAAATTCAATTGATAAAAGATGTTCAATTTCTCCTTAGCAGAAGAAGGGAACATCAAAGTAAAGCTAACACGCGATTCCATATTTTCGAGAAGTCAACTAAGAACCATATAGTCAGATCATTGTCACTTATCAAAAAGCCATTGCAATCCTAATCCGGAGGTGTGGAGTCAAGGTGTATTACTTTCCTTTGAGGAACCACAAGAAAGTAGGACGTGCTTCGGCAATGAGAGACTAGTCACCCTAAGTGAAGTATGTGGACTCGTTCTAAGTATTGTATCTCTTTTCTACTTGGTCAACTTTGATTTACTAGTCTTTTTCTTTCATGGCATTTTCTAATCCCACCAAATCGAAACACATCTCCCTTTCCTTTATAAAACTTAATGGGTCCAACTATATGGGCATGGGTGAGCTTAGGTAAAAAGTCGATGAGTGGACAGAACAGTAAGCTTGATGCTATGAGGACCGACGTGCATATGGTAGGCGGGAGCATGAATTAAGGGAGATTGGGTGAGCAAGACCTGGAAGTACTGGTCATGCAATGTGCTTGCATATACGACAGGGCAAGAGCATGTGTGCTGGAGTTGGGCGTTAGCGAAGAAGAGTGGGTGCACGAGGAGTTTGTTGGTAACATGCAAGGAGCAAGCAGAAGCAAGAGTGAGGCAAGTCATGTGAATGCGAACTAGCGGGTAGACACTTAGGCAGGTGGAGATTAGGTTATTATCTCTGTTACTATGTTGAGTAAAATGTAAACCTTTACTCATTTTCTGTAAGCATTCATATGCGTAGACAAGTGCAATACACCGAACAAACAAGATAACTAAGCTTAAGCTGACATGGCCAACAAACCTAATATGGCTGATTTCCTAATGGAAAGACTTTCATCAAAGGCTTGTTCATGCAATATCAATTATTTTTTATGTGTTGTACTTGATCACTAATATTACTTTTGTCTCAGACCCATGTGGAAAACATGAGTGCTAATTTTTAAAAAGTGCTTGACTACAAATTTGGTGTAGTCTTGATGATTATGGAATTAGATTTTAGGAACTTTGGCAGAGGACGACTATCATTACAATGCCAGAGTGCTCATAGAGAGTCCAAAGAGAAAGTTTGCAACAAAAATCCAAGTTTATCAATCTAGATAAAACTATTAACTGAGCATAAACTTTACTTAATTTTATCCTTTTTTACTGTGTAGATTTAGTTCAGATACATGTCTAATCAAACTTTTACTAAAGATAAGCTTTGTTTATATCATCACCTTTTTAACAATCTAGATAATGCTCAGATAGATAATTCTATGAGCTGTTTGCTAAACTTTATCCTTTTATCAATAGAGTGGCAAAGATTTCTTGCTTAAGTCTGTTGGTGTTATCGATGCACATGCGGATACTGTCTTTGAAGTTGTTCTCAGCCTTGATAGACGTAAGAGATGCGAGTAAGTGGAGCTACTTTTGATGTTTACTTTTGATGCCTTAACCCTAATATCCTTGCAGATGGGATATGGTGACAGGTGACTTGGAGTTGTTAGATTCAGTTGATGGGCATTGTGATGTTGTTTATGGAATCTATGAACCAAAGCATTTAACTTGGTACTCATGTTTGTTTACATTTCTTATATTTCTTAGACTATTTGTTGCATATTAGCATAACATAAATTTTCATGCGACCACTTTATGTAAGGCTGCATCGTCAATGAAGAAAATGAAGATAAATAAGTTCCTACACTACTATTGGGTAGTGCAGGATGTCCTACACTTTTGTTTGTCAAATGTCTTTTGAGCTAATTGAAATATGTTTGATATTCATTTGACTACGGGTATTGTGTAGGTTTTCCATATGAGAAAATAGATGATTTTATTTTGCTAAATCACCTGGATTATGAAATCTTCTTGCAATACGATTTGTATTGATGAGTAGGAACAATAATGGGCTTTGATAGGTGGTGGTGAACGTGTTATGCTATCAATATTCTTGTCTCTCTTATATGGTCTCGACTTGTTGCATAGTTCTGAACAATAATGCTGTCCAACAGCCAACATCATAGAGGACAAATATGAGAAAAGACAATAAAAGTAGAATTATTGACTAAAATGACCTATTGCATGATCCCTTCATTCTTAAGGAATGGTTATCTTTGAAGGAAGTTTGCTAACCTCGTCCATGAAACCTCGTACAAGAAAAACCAAACACAGTCTTTGAAAATCATAGGGATTTATGATTATAAACTTTGAGCATAATACGAAAGAGCAAAATTGCGAAAAACACTCTTCCAAGGACCTTGTACTCGCTATAAGATAATGAACTATAGAGATTTTATGTGAAGTTGAATAGCCCGCAATTGCCTCAAGCCCATTGATGCAACTGCATTTTTGTCAGTAATAGACGCATCAACATGATCTTTACAACTAGGCGGAGATCGACTTGATTTAAAATTATTTTATTTTGAAAGTCAGCAATTATTTTATTTATTTATTGAGTCAGTTGTATTTAATATTATGTTATTGAGTTAACTAGATTTTATTTCATCTCTGGGCCATATAAATCGTAGGTCGATTGAAACTCCAGTTAGAAAATTTGAGTTATTAGATCTTGCCCATATATAAAGAGGAAGAGGGAGACCAAAGAAGACATGACAAGAAACTATAAGAAGTGATCTTAATTACTTGGACTTAGATAAGAATTTGGTAATTTATTTATAGATAGTTTGGACATATAAATCGTAGACCGATTGGAACTCCAGTTAGAAAAATTGAGTTATTGGATCTTGCCTATGTACAAAGAGGAAGAGGGAGACCAAAGAAGAAATGACAAGAAACTATAAGGAGTGATCGTAGTTACTTAGACTTAGATAAGAATTTAGTAATTGATAGAGCATAATGGAAATAAAAGATTCATGTAGCTGACCCCACATAGTGGGATTACGCCTTGGTTGTTGTACTAGGAATGCTCACTTGGTGTCGTGTATATATGTTTGGGTCAATCTGGTGTCAGTTGGTTGTAAATTGGATCAAGTTGGGTTTAGTTTGAATCAAATTGGAATTAGATTAATTAGATTAGAAGTTATTTGTGATGAAGCAAAAATAAGTGGACTTTTGTGCAATTTCCCCATCAAAATCCCTAAAACGATCAGGCCTCCTCAAATGCTCAACGTTTTTCACTTGGTTTCCCCATTTCATTGAGTCGTTGTAGCCAACGGCCACCATATGATCTTGTGGCCTTCTTGCTCTCCATTTGCCTACGCCACGATGTGGTCAACCACATTGACACCACTATGCTCAGCCACATTCATTGAAACTGCTAAGAACAGCAGGCCATATGCCTCTATAAAAGCATCTTTCACGTATGAAAGTGTGGTTGATTGATGCAAGTGTGAGATTTCCACCATAGAGTGCTGTGATAGGAGAGGATCTCTCTGATTGTCCCTGCATAGTGGGCGTGCATATCCTTTGGAGCCAAGCAGAGGTCTTCCCCTTCCACATTGGAAACTTAAGGCTCATAGGTGTTGGATTTCAGTTAACCCAGTGTTTGAATATCACTGTTTCAATCTTTTTCTTCTATTGTTTTAGATACTGCTACTGCATGCCTCTTCTTTTGTTGAGCTTGTATTAGAATTTTCTCTGGTTATTCTTAAGTTCAATTATAGCTTAAATTCTCCACTTATGGAAATCTGCTTGTTTAATTCATATTTTGCAAGATCTTAATCTATTATTCATCATGGAAATCTGCTTGCTTAATTCCATAGTTTTCAAGATCTTAATATGTTCACTTGTCTAGGTATTTCAATATTGATGTGTGCAAGACAGTTATTTTTTAAAAGCTTGGTAGGTTAATTATCTTATTTGTGTGAGATCACTGGAATTTCATAAATCATGACTAAATTTCTGGGTATATAAAGAAATCTTATGGAATTTTCCAGTTAATGTAATTGAAAGAAACATCAGCTTGATCTCTTCCATTCTACATGATCTTGCATATATTCATGTTAGCTCACTGTGAATGCATGCTATTTAGGTTAATTATCACATTTTGGAGTCCTTTAACATGTCAGGCCTTTAGTTTTAGTTGCCTAAATCTTAAATAAAATCGAGACAACTTTTTTGGCACAACCTTTACTTTTTGTAGTTTTAGATTCGCTGAGCAGTACTCTGCCTGCATCAGCTTGATATTAGAGCTGATTGTGTTTAAAACATATAGGGTCCTTTGTTAAATGTTGCATCAGTTTTGGTATCAAAGCTGACTATGTTAGAATGTGTAGGTCACTTTGCTTTTCGCATGCACCACTCGACTACCAGATGGAATGGGATTTTGCTTGGGTGATTCTTTTCAATGACTCATCGAAAAATTATCGGTCTTTGTTTAAAACTTCTCAGATTGAAATAGACTTCTATTTGTTCTTGCTTCTACTTCTTTGGTGATAACGATGGCAAAACTCAAAGACTATTGCAACAAACATAAACAACCACCCCTTTAATAGCTGAAGAATGGGTAAAAGAATTTCGATGCGATCTTTGAAGAATGCTCTAACATGTCACTGTCTGACGTAGGCACTCTTTCTAGCAATTTAGTTGTTGATCTGCTCTATAATTGTTTGTAGGTCTATGTGGCTTCTTTCCTGTAATTAATTGAGATTCCCTACCTTTCTTGAAGTGCGTGTTCAATTTGCATGAGGAAATATCTTCTTAGTGAAAAGACGAACTAGAAACTTTTTGGAATTCATAGACATCTCCACGAAGTTAGGCGCCACTCTTCGAACATTGCCTCGAAAGGAGTTTGATAGAAGACCCCATTCTAGACGATGTTTACCATTCTCAGGATCTGCTTATTAAAAACTAAACCCTAGTTTCAGCCAATGTTTTGTCAAAACATCGGGCATGAGGTTTGCTTCTCTGTTAAAGTTAAGCCTCTTTGTTTCCAGTATTTATTAGTAATAGTGTTAGTGGTTTTTTTCTCAATAGATGACTAACCCCAATTTGTGAGAATCCATATACTGCCCTTGTTTGTTTGAGGTTGCAGACTTCAACTTTGCAATCTCAACTTGATCTTTGGACTTGGTTAATATTTTCAAAGAATCATTGTCAAATTTTGTGATTTGGTTTTCAGCCTTTGAAGCTTTTATTTGATGACCTACAACTCTGTTGAGGCTTTCTATGACCTTCAATGAAGCTCTATTTGACGATCCCTTTGAATTCCTCATTCTCATAAGGAGGGATTCCCAACAAAGCTTGGCTAAGAACCTCACACTGATGAAGAAAATTTTCTTTAGCAAAGAAAAATTCTTTATTTATTAAAGCCTCCATAAATTACCAAACACGGCTTAAAATGAGACGTGACTAGAGGAAATTAATAATAGTGAACTGAAATAAAATGAAATCCTAGTAAATCCTTCTATTGTTGGTTTCCCATTTGATTGTTTATCTTATGTGCATTGTAAGAACTCTTTCCATATTATTGTGTCTATCTTAATTAAATACCTTTAAAATAAATCTTTGTTTGGAAGTATGGTACTTCATCAGCAAATTGTTTGTCTATCGTTTATTTTGAAAATTTTTTGTGCATGCTTCATATTTGAAAACATAAATCCCGACCAACCTAATTAAACAAATATTTTTTATCCTTGGATTGAGCGAAGTGAGGTTTTAAATTGATCCTTAATTTTTTTTCTTTTGACTGTTTAAATGTTTTCTTGTGGTTACTCTAGTTGCCACATTCTAGTTTTCCTCTGTAATTGACGTTGAAGCTTTATTTTTCTCAAGATGTCTTCCTGTGTCATTTTTAATTGTTATGTCCCGTTTGCTTGTAGTTTATTTCTTTATTGTGGTTTGAATATGATGTTTTGTACTGTTCAATGGACATCTGATTTAGTTTTTTACTGAGATTTTATGCTAGCTTCCTTTGTACTAAATCTCTAACACCAAGGCACTTAATTTTGTTTTTAGGTACCATTCAAAAAAGGATTTTGTTTTCTCCAGGCAGTGGTTTCGTGGGCAAGATGGTGAATATAGTAAGTATGCAGTCATTATCTAGAGTTAATTCTACTAATTAACTGAAGGAAAATTATAACTTAATTACAGAAAAAGTTCTATATAATAGGAGAACAAGATACAAAAGTCCAGCACAATTCTTAAAATAAACATAGCCTAGGAAGTAACCGTAGGAAAAACAAAATAAAAAATACATTATGTATTCTAAATGTAAAAGGATGCTTAACGCTCCTCTCAAGTTGAAGAGTAGATATCAATATCAATAAGATCCATCTTGTCACAGTTCACAGGTACATGAAGGTCAGATTTTTTTAAGACGTCAACTAATTGTTTAGCTTAGATAAATAATCAATATCTCTAATGAAGTAATAGCCTTCTTCAATATGCTTTGTACTTTTACGGTAGTCTAGATTGCTAACAAATGTAAATGGAAGCCTCATTGCCGCAATGCATGACCATGAACTGAATGATTGAAATTCTAAGTTCTTTAAGAATTGCATTCACTCACGTCATTCTGTATGTGCCATTGACCTAATACTGTTCCAGGATAATATTATGTTTTTGAGTTGTGTAATCTTTTTCCTTTTCAGTACCCCATTTACGTTTGTGTTTGTGCAGCCATTTTGCAATTTCCTTCTGTTCACCAGAAACAACCTCCAAGATCTGGTTATCAGCGTACAAAAATTAACCGTAAGGCTGTACATTTCTCTTTGATGATCTATTCGTGCTAGAAATGTCTTCGTCTTTTCAATGATGGTTAGTCATCCTATGCTTTGCTTGATGTTCTTGGGATTCTTAACTCATGTAAACACAAGTTAGGGTTGACAACCAAATCGTCTTCCCATGCTAGGTTGAAACATTTCAATTATGAAATAGTCATTTTGATGATGTCTGTTTTGGCATAAGTTTTACATGATTTGTTAATTGATATGATGCAGTAGTTTGTGCATTTTTCCCGCCAAAATTAACTAACACTTTTGTTGATCTGCTTTGCACAAGGGCCTCATTTCCTAGGAGATCACAACTTCAAATCTTTTTTTTTTCTGAACATACAAGGAATGTTGTGATTCCAATATATTTTTGAACAATAGAGGAGTTGGTTTATTCACCTTGTTGACTTCGACAACTATCAAAGCCACATCTCTCTATGAATATAAGAGGAATCCACTGATTTTTGTTGTGATTTTTTTGCATATGTTATTGTAAACCATCCTATTTTACATATTTGTAAATTCATTAAAAGTTGTGATTAAATATTCTTTTTTTAAGATGCTGACAAAAGTTAACTCGAGTGTGCAGATATAATGTTCACATAGCTTACAGTAAGTTTACTATGGCATGTACTTTTTTGTCACCATTTTGTTCGCACTAATATCTGCACTGTAAGTTTGATGAAAATAATGGCATTCTAGGGCCAATAGCTTCATCCCAGTTGTCTAGCAGGGGCATTGCGGCAAATGTTCTCACAAAAAATCATCATTGAGATGGGTAGGCGCATTGCTCTTTTCTTATTTCTTGGGTAAGACGGCTTAGATGGGCTTCACAGTTTTTTCCCAATGAAAATGGAAAGGGCTTCACAGTTTTTTCCCAATGAAAATGGGAAGGGCTATATCACATTTTCTAGGGGCACGTACACCATGTTATGATGAAGTAATTGTTTTTTCTTAATTATATTTTTCTACTTTCCAATTAGCAACATGTGGTCACAAAGATAACTTTATTTACCTTTGTCTGTCTTGTCAAATTTCTTAATTTGCCCCCTATTTGTTTTTTCTTCTGCCTTCGTGTTTCTTGATATTTACATTCTTTGTGCTTTGGAAACTGAGCTTCTTAAGTTTGTCCTTATACATGCATTTCCCCATTTTCTACTCTGCTATGTTCTATGATTGGTATTGTATTATAAGATTGCTTTATGCAGGCTAACTTCACTTATTTTCCAAAAACAATGCCTTAAACTTCTGTTTTATCAAAGTTTACCATTGTTTTAAGTTCTGTTCTGCATTGTAAATTGATTAGAATTTCTTTTAGTTGTTTATATTTTCTTGTATTAACGTCTTTGGTGCATCCATCTCAATATATATACTTACTGGTTATCCATTCTTCATTCGCTTGTTCTGTATTTCTTTTGACTGCTTCTAATTGCAGCTTCTATTTGGGAAATAAGAAGGTTGAAGATGGCAGAGTCTTCAACTCCTAAATGCCTTGTCACAAAAATGTTGGAAGTTCATTCAAATATTTGGTATAGAAGGATCAAACGTTATTATTCGAACTTTGAGAAGACCATCTATTATGCATTGCTTTGTCAAGTAGCAGGTTGAATTTTCATGCCATGTCTCGTTTTTATCAATGCATTGTAACCTTTGATATTTTGTGATAGGAGGACCATAATAGTATTAGCATCAGTGTGCTCCTTATATAGATATTGCTTCATTCTCCATTAATGTCCATGACCAGCCCATGGAATCCCATGAAGAAGGCCACTTTTATTTCTGATAAACTGAAAACCTTTTATTAGTTGGTCATGAAAAGAAATTGCAATACTTCAATGCTCAACTAAATGACAAATCTAATAAACAATCCACTAAACAAACCAATTTCAATTTGTGTTTCATCTTAGTATCTCTGCTTTCTGTTAATAGTCGTGGGCTGCTGATTTTCCTCTTCAGGGCTAAAAGAGTACTTTGCCGCAAATCCTTCTTTGGCACTTGACTCTCCCTCAACATTTGTTCATTCCAATAATCTTGAAGTTGCTTCCAATGCATCATCTGAAGTTGAGGATTCTGAAGTTACTGATGAATTTTACGATGCAATTGCTATTGGTAACTCAGTAGAAGGAGAGGATAGTGACAGTGATGATGAAGGGATTCCCAAGGTATAATAATTTTGTGAAAATAATTTATACAGCTGCATTTTCTCTCTGTTATCATTGATCATATTCAGTATTAATATGAGTGAATTCTCTGTTAGTCTGGAAACATAAAGCTGAGGAACGTTGCATGGGCTATTGCCAGTTTGACTTTAAGGAGAAGTGCAGGTGACTACATGAAACAAAGCTATCTACTAATAGCATTGTTAAATTCTTAGATTTAGTTCCTAACTTTTCCTGTGGGCATTCATTTCTTATCCTATGTAATTGTTTAATGCCAATAACCTTTTTCATAGGGTTTATGTTAGGAAGAATCTAATTAATTCTGCTGGATGGGACTTGCATCATGCACAGGACAAAATCACGACAAAAAATGCAAATGTGATAAGATTATCCTGAGGCAGATTGAGAGGTCATATGCATCTCACAGGTTTCACCCTTAAGGTTTTAGAATTTGTGGTACAAGGTTTTCCATTAGTGCAAGCCCCTCTAGTCAAATTATCAATTATCCATGAAAACATTCAATTAAAGGCATTTTGTATGGACATGCCTAATGGCATGAATTCTTATGGATTGATGGTAAATTCTATTAATATCTTATGTTTTTCTCATTCAACCATTTATTGGGTGTGCTTGTTCCATTTAAGCCTATAACCTTTGCATGTTTATATGATTTCTGGGATTTGATTAGTCCCAAACCGTGGGCTGAACTTTTTTATTTCATTAATTACTAATTTAACTAGGGTTGATTTTCTATCAGTGAAAATTTAAGGAAACTTCATGCTTTTAGCAACATCAGGGGGTTGTTTGGGCAGCCCTCTGAGCTGTTTTTAAAAAAATCAGTTCTCGCAAGTAGTGTGATTCGTTTATGCCTTGATTCCAAGGATGGAAGGATATATGCAAACAAACTAATAGTGTTGGGTTTTGGAAGAAGATGAAAACACACAAGAAAGTGGAAGATAACTCTAAATATTCCTCTATGAGAGGTATTTATAATATCCTTTTCTGGGTTTCTACAATTGCTAGTCTTTGAGATATATGTGGTCCTGCCTTACAAGGAAAGGAAATAAAAATATTCACTCTGTAATCAACCTTCTTGGAATGGCAGCGATCATGTGTTCTTTGACACAGTTACCTCTACTCTCTTTGGTGTGACTTTCTCCAACAAACGAACTAATATGTATACAGTGGTTAAACAATTATCCTCTTGGAATAGGTCTTTTGGCTCAGTGGGTTTCTCTGGGTCATCTTCTTCTTGGTTGAGCCCCCTTCCCAAGTCTTTAGAGGTTTCCTTCTTTGCATTAGCTTTTCTTGCTCAATGTTGTTATCTTCTTATCTGAGTTGTATTTGCCTATTCTTGGGTTGTTCGAGTTATCTTTGAGACTCCATAAGATAGTTACTTATGGAGTATTGACACCTTCCACGAGTTAATCTCTAGAATGACCTGTGGTATGCCTTATTAGGTATTATCTTGATCCTAAAAGCTTCTATGTGACTTTCTTGCATATCTAAGCTCTTTAACTGATCTGATCATTTTGAATGATATTTGACTTTTACGATTTGATGGCCTTGCTTATACAATTTATTAATTTTTAATTCCGATTAAAGCATAATTCTTGGACATTGTTCATGATAGCAAATAGGGTACTTTGTTTACACCTATACTAATCAAGAATGTCATTCATGCTTTCCCAAAACTGGGATTTTTAAATAAAAACCAACGTGCTGGCCTACAACCCCACTGATGTGGCTGGAACAATTGTTTTCCTTAATTTGCATTAATAAATGTTGTATTTCTGATTGGATTACTAGTAGTAATAAATAGGAAATTTAACCCGAAATTAGATATAGAAGTTCAAGGTTGATGTCTTATCTTTCTACCGGCCTACTGTGGATTAGAATGATCTGATGCACTATTGAAAGGCTCGACCCGGCCCGGACAAAATTAGAAAATTTCTAATGCTTTAAGATTTTTCATTGAAACCTTCAATGCTTCATGGATGTTCTGGAGTTTTCACCCAACTCAGTGACACCTGGAAATAGACATTAAAGAAACGTAAACCATCACGTCAATTAAAATTGACCTCTAGAACGCACTTGTCAAATTTGGAAACTATGATTATTTCCAAATTTCTTAGAGTTCAGGATTATTTTAGGAATACATGTTTAAGTCAACCGACCTAGGTTCCTGTCATTTTGACAGAAACTTTGATTGTTACAGAATTTGCAAAAGTTCAGGAATATATTAGGAATGAATGTTTTAAGTCCAGTGACCTAGGTCCCTGTTAATTTAACAGGATATATTTGTAAACATCAAAGTTTCTGTGTACATAAATTATAAACTATAATTTGTTAAAAAAAACATCAAAAGGTTAGATTTGCAATTTTAAACATATTGACAAATTATTTGTCGCATCAGGGACAGAGTGCGACCATCTTAACTGCTTGATGAATGGTGGATACTAGCATGAGGTTAAGATGACATCATGTGGGCTCTGCTAAACTGGCTTAATGGGCTATTTGGTCAATTATCAGCTTATCAAGTTGAGCCTAGTCTAGTATTGGCTTAATGACAAATGACAGGCTTGACATCATACATACAAAGTTAGCTCGAAAAACATAGCCATATGTTAATCTAAGAGAAATATATTAATCATTGTATTGCTTTTGTGTTAGTCTGGTCTAAGTCTGTTCAAGAAAGATGACTTGTTGGGCTTGGGCTTTAGTTTATCCCCCAAAGTTGTGGTGGAATTGCTAGCTGGAACTGAGTTGACAGCTTGGCCTGATTTCAGCCCCCCTGCCCAATGGAGCCATTATGGCTTGGTCACTACGTATGCAGCCTCCTGCTTTTAGTCCAGTAAATATTTGCAATGGCTCCTGTAAAATCGTGTCTGATATGGCTTCTCCACACATTGGCTTACTAATGTATCTATAGTCTTTTATAATCGTATTCCGATAATCTTTATGTAATATTCATTTTGTCAAGAACAGGTTTATTGCAGTTATCTGGCACTCCATGAAATTTTCTTAGAATTGTGTGGAGGTTCATTTTCAATTATTATGAATTTCCCTTCTTTTCGAATAATATCAACATGATATGCATACATGCTGTGTGGTATACAAAGTTACTAGCATGCTAATCTTATGTCCGTGCTGAAGGGTTTTGAGTTTTTTTGCTGATATAATTCTGAAAATAGCTGTATTATGTCAGTTTTGCACTTTCCATGGCAGATATATTCAGTGGCTTACCATAATGAAGTATAATTTTCGAAAAATGTCTGTTTACACTGTAGTAATAGCTTAGTCAAATGAGGATTATGTTTGTTGCTGCAGAAACGGTGGAGAGCAGAGAACTAGATACCTGCTGTCCTCTTGTATCTATTGAATCAAGTCAGTTCTATGGTTCCCTACTTCAAGGGAACGTTGAATCTGACACTAATTGTTGGACACAGCCAAGCGGACAGGGATTTATGATACGAGGGAAAACCTACTTGAAGGATGGCTCAAAGGTTTGTGATTTAATGTTGCTTCACATTCTTTTATCTTGGTTCATTCATCGCCTGATATGAATTTTACTTAGAATGTCACCCTTAAATAATCTATAGGTGACATGTAGATTATAACTTTGGATGTTTAAATATCGATAATGTCTTCCTATCAAACAGGAACAGAAAATAGTATTTACTTGCATGGAAAATGTTTTTATGTTCTTAAATATGTGATTAATGACTAACTTATGTGATGCATTAATAAACTCAGCTTTTTGGATCCAATTGGGAGCTGAAACTGTATAATCTGCACTACCTGGCCTCTCTATCTAACCTGATGGCTATTGGCGCTCTTACGTCACTTGGTTGAGGTGAACATTATAAAGATTGATACAGCACCTCTCCTGCAGATTGGAGCAGCCGTGCTAAATGTAGCCGTGAATTTGAATGTAGGGACCATTTTTAGGGAATGAAAATACCTTCTGACGCTAACCCTTCCTAATTGCAGCTAGAATGCCTAGCATAGAAGAGAAATTCTAGTATTTGATATCTTTTATTGTTATTCTTCTTTTAAGCTAAATGGGAGGCTTTGGATCATGTTTGGGTGAGTACCGTTTGGCCTTTGGAGAAGAAGTCCTAGATTTTGATCTCATCTCAAAAAGGGCTTTGGGTCTTGGTGAAAACCAAATTGTGATCTCACACTAAAGAACGCACCTGCCAAATCATGGAAGCATGAGATCCATTAAAAATGGAGAGAAGGTTTAAGCACAGTAATATTGCAATAATATTCCATTGATATTTCTAATTTCTCACTATAAAAGCTAAACCTTAAAGAAAGAAAACTTCAATCCACACTTAGCCCACAACAACACATAAGAAATTATAGCTTAATTTACAATATTATATGATAATTTTGATCTTCAAAATACTTGTTGGTAACTAGTACCTACCTATTATTAGCCATACAGGAATTCTCTTCTTCCTCTTCTTCTCGAAATTTTCTTTAAATTCTAGCCCAATGTTGAACAGGATGGAGAGGATGAGCTGAAATTATGGAAGAGGTGGAAGCAGCCCCTCTTGGTTCTTCCCTTTCCTCCTTCAATGCATGCGCTCCTAGCCAAACAGCCTCTTCTCCATCTCTCTTTCTCTCTACTGGCAACAAGAAGGGGAAATAATGGGAGAAGGGGTTAAAAAATTCAGCTTTTTTTTTTTTTTTTCTCTATTTCCCATCCCTATAGCCAACACATTTGGCAGCCAAAATGAATTTCAAGTATTGAAATTCCTCCAAGCATCACCTGCATGATGACTAGATGGCAGCTAGGTTGAGTGCTTGAAATATCAATTAAGTGTTGTTCAAAGCTTAGTTGATGATGATTATGCTATTACAAATTAAATCAATTTTCTTAAAGTATCTGTCGAGGTTGACAATATCCAGCAAATCGCAGCAAGATCTGCATCACCCCAGTTGACTTGTATTACGAAGTTTTGTAATATTAATACATACCTTGAGAATACAACTATTTAAAAATATTGTTCCAACTTAGCGTGCACATTGTAGCTGATTTTAACTCTTAATAATATGATTAGATTAATTTAACTTGTTGGAATGCCAACATGCACCAATTGAGGATAAACTTAGAGAAAGTCAGCTTAGATGGTTTGGACAAATAAATCGTTGGCCGATTGAGGCTTCAGTTAGAAAAATCGAGCTATTGGATCTTGCCCATGTACAAAGAGAAAGGGGGAGACCAAAGAAGACATGACAAAAAATTATAAGTAGTGATCTTAGTTACTTAGACTTAGATAAGAATATGGTAATTGGTAGAGTGCAATGAAAACAAAGGATTAAAGGATTCATGTAGCCGACCCCACCTCGTGGGATTAAGGCTTGGTTGTTGTCGTTATTGGAATGCCAACATGCATTCATTAAATGCTAAATTCGACACAGTTGACCTATCTCATAATATGTTTAGTGCTTCTTTAATAGATTAAAAAATGAAGCAGCACAATGATTCTATGTACCTATCATGCAAGATGTCTTACAGTAAAATTGGTATTGCCAATTCATTTCAAGTTATTAGAATGTAGAGCATTACTTCTGCTTAGTAGAGAGTTTGTTTTTCCTCGAGCTCGATAATAGATTCAAGAGTACACTTTGATGTACTTTTGAAACATATCTAATTTGCTGTCACGTTCATGATTGGGGTCAACTACTACAGCTACATAGCTAGATTATTTGGGATATTCAAACAATATTTACAAACTATTTTAATTTGGACCAGCTTTCGTAGCTCAATAGATAATTTATGCTTGCAAGTATAAAAATCTTTAGTTAATTCTAACTTAACTATCCTATATATTGGTACACTTATTTGGTGTAGATATGCAACAATGTAAATAAAAGAAATTACAAGTCCTAAAAATACACTTTCGAGATATGGCTAAGGATGATGGACAATCAACACATCAATAGCCCGATAGGAGAATGACTAGAAGATATAGCTGAAGTTGAAAGGGACAAAATACACTTTAGGCATGTTGGCAGCTCACTTGGTAAACATATGTGCGAAATATGATGGTGAAACTGCATTGGCATGACATGAAATAGTAGGTCAATAACAACAACACGACTATATTGAAATAGTGGCAAGAAGTTGAAGTTTTTTTTTTCTATCCAAAGGTGGTGATAATTGGTATGTAGAAGATACGACTCTTTTATAAGTTAATATTGCTATATGATCTCCCAAAAATATAAATCGTTCAACATTATTTTCCTAGAATAATAAAATTTGAAAACATTTATAGGCTGGTCATATGTGATTTTTTTGTCAACAAGCTAGAAATCAACGCCAACATCCATCATGAGTACGTGGGTGACTTGGCAACTTAGTTGTACCAGCAGTGACAGATTGCTAAATTAATTATTCTTAAAGGAAAATCACCTAGTTAAGATAAATCACGAATTGTGAGTAAGTCCATGGATTTATCCTTATCTCAATATGGTGTTAGTTTTATTGATATATCTCAGTTAGCAATGCCAGTTGTCTTCTTGAATTGAGTATGCTAAAAAAAAGGGTTTGAACTAGCTCTATACAGTTAATTTCTCATATCATTTTGTATTCTGATGCGTCTTTGGGCATGATCTCCTGAGCGAAAATGGCACCATATAAGCCAAACTTTCCAATTCTTTCTTCCTCTCTTGAAACGGATCTTTTCAAAGTTATTTTATGCCAGTTTTCAAGTTGATATGTAGGTAGTCACTGTTTTGTCAAGGCCAATGAGATATTTTTATGTATCAAGTTTTACTTTGGACACTACTTGTCATCATAACAATGAACAACAGGTTCCGGGAGGAGATCCTCTTTTGAAGCTTTTAGCTGTCGATTGGTTCAGGGCTGAAAATTGTATAAGCAAAGTTGCACTGCATCCCAACTGTTTAGTTCAGGTAATGACAATATGGATAGTTGCATTTATCTACAGGCATTTCTTTATTGCATAGAATTTTACATGAAAATATATTCTCAAAATATAAAGAAACTTTATGGTCCACTCCTGCAGTGAAGATGTTGTAATGCAGTATGTACTTTGGTCATATTGATAGCATGCACATGAAGAGCTTAAAAAGTAGGTCATTAAATTAGCTGCCTTTTGTTATTTTTCATTTGATCTGTGCAAATTTGGTCTCTGTTCTACCACCCAATTTGATTAGTTCTAATGTTTTTTCAATAGGTTCGGTCCAACCCCCTCTATCATGATCTTTAAATGCTGTAGTCTTCCTAGTTTTACCTCACATCCATCTTTTAATTCTTTGTTTTGGCCATAGTGAACTTGGTTGCTAGTTTTCATCAAAAAAACAAGGTTGCTAGTTACATCTTAGCTATCACCTAAAAACACAAGGACAACTTATTAGTACCGTGAGCTGCCTTATTTTTTGTAGAATAAATTCTTATAACTTTTGCTGATGCATACAAGGACAATTTATGGAAATCACAACCCTATACTAACCTGCATGTTATGACTTACATCCTGAAATTGTACTTGAAAATCAGAAATTATATTTTAGATCAATCATTATAGTTTGCATGCCCCATAAAGTGGGTAGAATTGAATCCCATTTAATCCTCAGTACAGCAACTTTCTGATTTGGAAATAAAATGTAGTAATAAAATATGCATCCATATACGTTGACAATAAACGTGCATGTTATACAAAATTGCAGTACAATGAAGCCATAATACTCTGTGAATATTGTTTAGTAGTAAGTTCTATGTTTCTGGCATATTTGGGAATATTGTGATCCAAGGCTTTCACTAACTCTATTTATTGTTTATTTTAATCAGTCAGAAGCTGGGAAAAAGATCCCGTTCATTCTTGCAATAAACCTGGAGGTTCGTATGACATCTAGATTCCCAATGCATTTTCATGATTTAGTTCCTGTTTGGGGAGCTTTCTTCACAGCAGCTATAGTTAGTGTATCACAACACCACTGGTTTATCAGGATGTTTACTAATGAAAATGGCTTTGCTGTTGATCATATTGCTTCCGATCAAATGCTTACACTAATCTAAATTTCTATTTTAACTAGAATGGTGTTAAGAACAAGTATCAAAATTCAAGGATTATAAGGCTAAGTTATATTAATTTTAATATAGACAATTACTTACATGCTTTGCTCTTCATAAAATTTGAACTATGTAGTAGCATATATTTAAACATCCAATCCCACTAGGTGGGGTAGGCTACACGAATCTTTTATTTTCATTGCACTCTATCAAATAGTAATTTTTTATTTTGTTCCAAGTATGTAACATTATTACTTATAGTTTCTTGTTATATCATTTTTGGTCTTCCTCTTTCTCTTTCTCTTATCCTCAACTAAAGTTATTCTAACTTTCTTGCAGAAACATATTTCTCATCTTGTTCTTTCGTTTATACTCATTTATCCATATTAACATCCTTATTTTTGCGATATTTATTTCATTTGTATGTTTCTACTTTGTAAGTCAGCATTCTAAAAATTTATCTTTAAGCTTGAGTGAAATGTTTCTATGACACAATACATCATGCATCTCTCAAATACCAGTGCTTCTATTTTTACTAAATTTGCACTTCCTATATTTAATTTTTGATCTACTGAGATAAAATCTTTAGATTCTAATATATTTCTTTATAACTTGAGTTTGTGCTAATCTCATATCTAGTCTTATCAATAAGGAGAATATCATATACGAAAAATACACACTAAGACACTTTTTTTTAAATGTGTATTCAGAATCTCTGTAATCAATGTAAAGAAATATAAATTTAAAGCTGTACCTTAGGATGCATTTGGGAAAGATTTTTAAAAGAAAAAGATATTTTTGATATACCTTAAAGTTAAAAAATGTGTTTGATAAAATAATTTTTTAAAAAGTTTTAGTTTTTGAAAAGCTAAAAGGAAAGCTTTTCAGTAAAAATTTCTCTCAATTATTTTATATAATATCAATTAATAATCTTTAATATTAAATTAAATAAAGTTAATATAATTAATATAATATATGTACTAATCATCTAATATTTATTTTTTTATAATGCTAGTGTATATATTTCAAATATTTATTAATAATATAAATATAATTATTATTTATAAATAAAATATACATATAATAATGATATTTAAAATTTAAATAAATAATATAAAAATATACCTATAATTATTTCAACCATAAAGATAATAATATACACATAATTAAATATATTATTAATACATAATCATTATTTTAATAAAATATAGATATAATTAAAATTATCTTATACATGTCTAATTTAGTCAAAAATATATTTTGGCCATACAACACAGTAGTTTTTATCAAACAATATTATTTTTATTACAATTTGCCAAATAAAATAAGTAGATTTTAAAACGCTAACTTTATACAATACTTTTTAAAAAGCTAAAGTAATGCCAAACAAAGTCTTAGTGCATTTTAATTGTAACAAAAAAATCTTTAATCAAATCCTCTTGTATCTGAACACAAGTGACTTATCACGATGATTTGAATGTAAATAGTACAAACCCATTTCTTTTCTTTACTTTATCGTAAATTTTTTTTAAATTGATAAAAAATCAAATGCAGATGTTTTTCTCTCCCTAAACATTGCCATTAAAACTTTTCACAGTAGATCTGTTTGCATTGACACTCTTTTCTAAAGTTTTATAATATGGTTTGTTAATTTAATTCTTCTATAGTTAGCACAATTTTATATATCGTCTTTATTCTTATAAATAGTTACTAATGTACTTTTTCTTCATTGATCTGACATCATTTTTGTTTTCAAAATCACATTAAATAACCTAGTGAGCCAAAAAACTTCATCTTCCATACATTTTTCAAATATCTATCAGAATGTCATTCTGTTTTATCTATGTAAAGGTAGCATGTATTTAAATAAGGTATAATATTTAAAGTTTTGAGTGGCATTTATATAAATGCCTTATTTTAATAATTAGTTAATTAAAAAAGAAATGATTGATTTAATTTAAATAATAAAATAAAATTGATGTAAAATTATTTTAATTTAAATAGAGTTTTTTTAAGTTATTTAATGAGAGTTGAAATAATTAAATGAAGATTTTCTTTTTAAAAGGCTTTGAGTCCATTTATGTTATCTAGCATTTGATTAATTAACGTTGAGACAAATTATGACTATAAGTTTAACGATATAAGTAAAATGTAAATGTAATTTCTATTTAGTATAAATTATCTTACAAATTATTAATTATCTTCGATAAACTTAACACGGCTAGTATTTGGCAAGCTACAATCTATCTTTGATTTCATCACATGTATTAAAAACTATTGTTTAACTGTAAGAGTCGAACCATAGAAACGATTCGTGTAAAATTGAATATTTCATGAAATCTCATAAAACATGATCTTAAAATTTAAAACAATTAACACTAACTAAATCAAAATAAAGATATTTAGTTAAACATGCCATATAACATAAATCTTCATCTAAATTCCTAGAAAAAAGGAAAGAGAAAAGTTTGCCAAGCTTGGCGAAAAGGTTGCATATCATCAAACTGTCTTCAATAGAAACAATAATGTGGCACGGGAGTTGGTGAGGTGGAGTCAGTGATCTGGAGGTGAGGAAGAGACAAAATTACTGTGGACACATCTCTTCAATTTGGTTGAGATCCTTCTTTATTCAAAATGCAAACGAAGGGGTTTCCTCATTGAAACGACGTAGGAAACTGGCTAATGCAACTTCTGCTTCCTAATTTTGAGTTGTACATTTCACGTGAATACTTATCCAGTGAATAATTCCCTTGCATGGCTGATCATCAAATAATATGCATGCATATTATTGGCATGGGCTAGCTCTCATTATTTAATAACATTGACTTCATTATATGATTTAAATAATAAATAATTTTGCAATTATCAGCTATACATTGCAGTTGTGGCAGAAAGCTTTCTCAAACAGTCTTATTATTGGTTTTTGTTCAATCATCTTCTGTGGTTTCTATTTTATATTATTTTGCATCAGGTGGCTGAGAATGCCAAAACAAGGCTGTTGTGTGCTAAAAGTCTTATTTTACCTATATGCAATCAATTTCTTTTTAGCTACTCAGCCTATCCTTCATGGCACTGATTTAGTTTACTTGAATCCATATTGTAAGTAGTTTGGACTTCTTAGGCAAGATTTATAGACGCCATTTTGCAGATTTTCTAATAGAAACCACAACGATCTTTTATCCATAGTTGTGCTTTGAGCACTTGGTTAGAGTAAAATGCTATCGTGAGTTCCACAAAGCCCATATTGTGCACTTTAATTCCTATTGTTGATGGACTAGGTAATTGAAAAGTAATTATGAATTTCTTTTCTAGTTTATGCATCTAGTTCTTATAGTTGGTTTATAATTGTTTTATAATTGTTTTACTCTGTATAAGATTCCTTTTCATTTTCTTGTAGTCTCCAATCCAAATCTAAATTATGATTCATTGACGAAATGCAGATTCCCGCAAAACCAAATTACAGTTTGGTTCTCTATTATGGTGCTGAGAGGCCCATAAAGAAACAATCACTTTTGGGAAGATTTATTGATGGAAGTGATGTATTTCGGGATTTGAGGTTTAAGCTTATACCAAGCATTGTTGAGGTATTTATAGTCCATCAGTTAATAGTGTTCATTTTCCTTCGTTGCACAGTAGCAGCTGAATTATCATTGATTTTTAAACTGAATTATTTGATGGATCGCCAGGGTTATTGGATGGTCAAGCGTGCAGTTGGCACCAAGGCTTGCCTTTTGGGGAAGGCAGTCACATGCAAATATCTTCACCAGGATAACTTTTTGGAGGTCCATTCTGCCTGATCGTATTGCTAGAGATGCCTTTCTTGTTTTATTATTACTGATATTACTGTTATCATTATTTTTTTAAATAACAGATTGTACTGTTACTAAAATTATTCTTCTAATACGTTTACTTGGTGGCTTTTGCACTAGAAATAAATGGACTAGTAAAGATTACTTCTAGCACTTAGAGGATAAAATTGATATTTAATCATATATAATAAACGATTGAATGCATTTTTAGTTCGTGAATATAATAGAAAGGGAATTTATGAAGTCTAAGGAGGGTTGGTATAATATTACCCCTTTCATAGCAATGAAATCGTTCACCGGATTTAGACCCTGTGAAGCTCTAATTCTGATAAAAGGTATGGTGCTTATGGAACTTTGGCACACTGTCGTACACCTTGGATGCCCTAGGATGTACATAGGAATTACACACAAGTTCTTGGTTATTCATATAGTTTTACTGCATGCAGATATAAATGTGCATCCCGGCACATAGGTATGCATCGTACTGATACATATACAACCATATATACATGCACATATATGCACATTTATACACAAAATATTTGCATAAAAATAAGCAAATGCAAACTATCATAGATTCATACATACATTTAATATATCCATAAATATGAACACAAGTATACATGCCCATGAAGCACGAGTACGATACGACGATACAGATATGATGATGCGCCAACTTAAAAAAAGTAGAATACGGATATGCCAGGATACAACTGTTATATATGTATGTATAATATGTCATATTCTTATATTTGAGATATAAATTTATGGTAGATTATAATAATTTATGTATCTTGTTACTATAGTTTTCAAAAATATTTTTTAAATTTTTTTCAAATTAATTATATTTTTTCAAACATTCTTAATATCACTAAAAGAAGTATTTTGGACAATTGAACTTAAAAAAATAAAAACATCCTTCAACGATTATTGAATTTAAAAAAAATTTAAATTTAAATAATGTCATAAAATTTATTTAATTGCTTTCAATCTGTCACAAATTATCTAAGTATGATGAAAGTTTAAATATACATCATTAGATTAGTTTCAGTCTCAATTTAAATCCGATCTAAATCAATTAGCTCAATGCAAATAAGACATAATTGAAAATAATATAGATGATGTGGCATAAACTCATATATACTGACTTGATAAAAGTAGATATATGCTCTCCTCTCTCTGAATCTCTGACTAAATAAATAAATGAAATAAAAAGACCAAAATCCTATTTTTTTTGCAATATGAGCTTGATCAATGTAAAAAAAAAGTGATCGATATTCAACATAGGCAAAGACAATATTGATTGAGGTGAATAAACTAGATAACGCAGCTACTTGCGGATACAAAATCTTTTTCTATTGCTAAAGCACTATTGTGCGTGAAACTTTCTGCGATTCCAATTGCGTGAGCCCAGTGTATCTCTTAATTTTAACATTTGAGTCTATGCATGAGTTGTGTTGTATATATAAGATATTTTTTATTTTTTATCATGAGGGTCAGATTAACTGTTTTAACATTTTTCTTTAAGTACAAGTTTCGGAAAGTATCAGACAAGTATCGAGCAAATATTGCTTAAGTATTGGATTTTTAAAACTTAAAAATAAAAATTGATACGCCACGTGGCTTATCGGTTAAGTATCGGTATCCGATACGGATACATTATGCTTCATAAAATATTGGTGCTTCATAGGCACATGCACATGGGCATCGTATGTAGGCATGCATGCTCCAATAATAAATGTGATGAAAAACTTTATAAATTATGCTAGATCGATCTCTATTGATTATTTACTGCAAAATTGTATCACAATTTCAATTTTTTGAATATAAATTGAGAATGAACTTTTTGCTTGCAGATTGATGTAGATATTGGCTCATCATCAGTTGCTAGGAGAATTATAGGTTTAGTTCTTGGATATGTCACGGGCATTGTTGTTGACCTTTCCATCTTGATTGAGGTCCGTACTTTTGAACCATGTTTCTCTCAAGCGTCGGCATCTCTTTTAAGATATTATTCTGCTATATTGTACCACTAAAAGCTTCTTTGTTCAGCTGTTGTATTGTCCTCTTTATTATATGTATATCTATATTTCATTTCATGCAAAAAAAATGGAAAGTGGAAAAGGTACTTTCAATTCTAAGGTCACTAAATTCACAAGAAATCATAGTACTTCGCATAATCTTTTATTAATCAATGTTGGATATTCATGCTTGCTTCTTACTGAAGCCGAAGCCCTGATCATATAAATTGCATTGAATCTTGAAATAGGTTCAGTGAGCTAGTACATAGTACTGTTGTAGGAACCTACAGTTGTTTTGTTACATGTGGCTTCTGTATAGGTCTGAATTTATGATTGATTGATTGTTACCATGAGCTAGATATCAACGTGAGGCTCTAATTCTAATTGTATTGCATAAAAGGAGAAGATCTTGTTGGATAAATCATCTAATGTCATCAAGTTTAAATTTTTAGTTTTTCTTTGTTGGTCCTAATCCTAGAAGAAGGATGGCTTCAGTGGGTTGATAAATCAGCATATTGTTATTGCGGATTTTAGAAATGCTTTTTTTATACAGTAGGGGTGATGAGGCTAATGAATAGAACTAACCTAGTTACTTGAAAATTGCCATAAAATAGAAATTAAGCATGAACTTCATGTAGAAATTTGGGGGTTTTATTTTTCAGATATAATAATTTTAAACTTAATCGGAAACATGAAATAATTAAAACTTTAGGGCAAACGGTTTGATTAAAGGGCATCCTTAACAGAGCATTCGTCCAAATTAACAATGAGCATGAATTAAGCTCCAAACTCATTGTAAACCAACCTAACTTCACTGATTCAAGTAAAACTCCAATCCAAAATTTATATTAAATAGAAATTCGATCAATGTAGAAGGATTCAAAAGGGAACTCACAAGAACTCATGGAACTAAGTTTAGGGGCAACATTTATATGGGTAATTATAAATTCACATAAGCAAGAGGTGTTAAATATAGGATGGAAATCGAGTAAGAGATGAGTAGAATACTCGAACTATTTCGATCCATTGTGAGATTGACATCAAACCCATGGGCTGCACTAGTCAATATCCTTGTTGAAGCTCTTCCAACATGTGGTGACCTCGATGACTGAGTTGTGCGTGCATACATCGACAGCGGCAGCAGCTAACCTTCGGCAATAGTGGCGGATGATGTCTAGTAGAAGAGACGCTTGGGTAGTGACGGCGACAGATCAACAGTGGGGGGACCCAACATCTGGTGAGCAATCCCATTTTTGGCAACGATGGCAACCTCCCAAAGCGGAGGAGGCGGTGTCAGCTCTAAAACATGTAACATATAAAATTAACAACTATTTCTTACCGCAACTAACGATACCTCACACTATATTCCGTGATCCTTCATATACAGTACCTGTCACCGAAAATAGTAGGAGTTTGTTAATATAAACTCAGTAGGTAAAACAATATTCCAATAATCACAATATAACGAGAAAAATAAAAAATGTCAGATATCTAATTAAAATGATACAAGTAAATCATGGAATGCTCAATAATATTTCACATAAATATAAAATATAACATGCCTCATATTAAAAATTATCATCATAAACCACATATCATTGAACTCACTTTATTTAGTAATAACATAATATTGTTCTGTTTCGTGATGTGGATCTGTCATTTTCATACCCTTTCACCTAGAAACCTGACGAAAGTTTTTTTAATTTATTATCCTTGACAGGAGCCGCCTTATATCGAAGATTTCATTTTAGGACATCACCCAGCGTACACTCCCTGCCTTCATCGAAATAACACAATAGACAATTTTCCGCTCTTGTCGGATCTTGGTATACAAATATTCATTAATACTATATCAACTCACAGATCATCAAATTCATCTCATTTCTATGTCCAAATAATAGAATATACGGCATAATATCATAATTTTTTAAATTCTCGTAACATTAAATTATTTTCACAACATAATAGTAATTCAATAATAATTTTTAGGGAAAGAATTAACTACCGATTATACCATTAAACAACGCTCGAAATTCCGTCTCTAGCTTTTCTTTCGTCCTCTTCCTTCTTCTCCTTCTTTTTCTTCTTTTCCTTTCTTTTCTTCTTTGTTTTTCCCCAGTAGCCGGCGCTGCCGCTGCTTGTTGGCTTGGCGGAAGAAGGCAGAAGGCAGAGGAGGTGGAAGGCAGAGAAGGAAAAACAATGTTTAATTGATTAAATCCTTTGCCATTTTTTTTTATGTGTCTGCCACGCGGCAGAGAGGAAGGAGAGAGGAGGGCCGGCTAGCGCTGCTGGCTGCAGTTGGCAGCGGCAGTCTAGTCCTCATCTAATTAATGTTTTTAGGGAAAATTACAGTTTAGTCTTTCTACTTTCATATCCTTATAAATAGGTCCAAAATTATTCTTTTTCGATCCAAATCAACTCTAATTTTTAAATCCATCAATCAAATTTTGGGATATTACATAGACCGACACACGACTACGACCATAACCTAAACCAAGACCACGACCATGACCTAGTCCTACAACTGACCAATACCCACACCAACACCTAGATCTACACCTAAACTATGACCACGACTAAGACAACCTAGACCACGACCACGACCACGACCCAGGCCACCTAGACCTACACCAACACCAACACCTACACCTACACCTAGACTTAGAACTAGAACTAGAACAAGACAGAGAACTAGAATTAGACCAAGACCTGCACCTATAGCTAGACTTAGACCTAGACCGCCAAGACCTAGACCGCTTGGACCACGACCACGACCACGACCACGACCATGTCCTACACACACCACGTCCATGACAACGACCTAAACCAAAGCCACGACCATGACCACGAGCTAGACCTACACCTGACCTACACTTACACAAATATTTAGACCAGCATCTAGGCCATGACCATGACATAGACTACCTAGACCATCACGACCACGACCTACAATGGATTACAATCTAGGCTACTAAGACCTTAAACCCAGACTTAGACCTACACCTCAGCTCGACCTCAACCTTGACCTCGACCTACACCTACACTTACATATATACCTACATCTAGAACTGGAAGTCTAGAACTAGACCTAAACCCACATCTTCACCAAGACCTAGACCTACACCTGACCTAGACCTAAACTACCACAACCACCTAAATCTCGACTATGACCACGACCACGACCTGGACGTACACCGTCACCTAGACCTAAAGCTAGACCTAGAGCTACAACTAGACCTAGAGGTAGACCTAGACCTAGACCTACACTGGACCTAGATCTAGACCTATACCTAGACATAGAGCTACACCTAAACCTAGAACTAGATTTAGGCCTAGACCTAGACCTAGACCATGACCTACACCTAGACCTGCACCTAGACCTACACCAACACCTACACAAACACCAAAAGTTAGAACTAGACCTAGACCTACGCCTAGATAACTGAGACCTAGACCATCTAGATCTAAACCACCTGGACCATGACCACCTAAACCACGACCACGACCTAGGCCTACACGTGACCACAACCACCGCCACGACCTAGATCTAGACCTAGACCTAGAACTAGAACTAGAACTAGACCTAGACCTAGACCTAGACCTAGACCTGCACCTATACCTCAACCGCCTAGACCACGACCACGATGTAGACCTAAACCTACCCGACCTAGATCTGGATCTAGACCTAGACCTAGACCAATACCATAACCACTGCCAAGATCACCTAGACCACGTCCACAACCAAAATCTAAACCATGACTACGTTCTAAACCATGACCACGACTATGACCACGATCACAACCACGACCATCACCACAACTTAGACCTACACAAGACCACGACCTAGACCACTTAGACGTACACCTAGAACTAGAACTAGACTAGACCTAGACCTAGGCCTAGAACTAGACTAGACCTAGACCTAGGCCTAGAACTAGACTAGACCTAGACCGAGAATTAGAACTAGAACTAGACCTAGACCGAGAATTAGAACTAGACCTATGCCTAGACCTAAACCTAGTCCTAGACCATCTAAACCTAGACTACTTGGACCACGACCACAACCATGACCATGATCTAAATTTAGAGCATGACCGTGAACTAGACCTAGGCCACGACTACGACCTAGACTACTTAGACTCCTTAGACCACATAGACCACGCCCATAACCTGAGCCACGACCATGACCACGACCTACACATGACTACGACCCAAGTAACCAAGTAAGCCAACATCTAGAGCTAGACTTAAAAATACACCTCAACCTCAACCTTAACCTTAACCTCAACCTCAACCTCGACCTGCACCTGCACCTACACCAACACCTACACATACATCTACACTGAGACTCAGACCCAAACCCAAACCCAGACACAGACCTAAACTTAGACCTAAACCTAGACTTAGACCGTTAAACCTAGACTGCTTGGACCATGACCACCTAAACCACGATCACATCCTATACATGACCGCGACCACATCCTATACACAACTATGACCACGACCACGATTTAAACCTAGAGCATGACTATGGCCTAGACCTACACTTACCCCAAGACCTAGACCTACACTTAGATCACAACTACGACTTAGACTAGCTAGACTGCCTAGAACATATAGACCACAACCATAACCTAAGCCACAACCATGACCACGACCCACACATGACTACGACCCAAGCGATCTAGTCTAGGCCTACGCCAACACCTAGATCTAGACTAAGACGTACACCTCAACCTCAACATCAACCTCGACTTGCACTTGCATCTACACCAACACCTACACATACACCTACACCTTGACCTACACATACACCTACACTTACACATATACCTACACCTAGAACTGGAACTAGAACTAGAACTAGAACTAGACCTAAACCCACATCTTCACCAAGACCTAGACCTACACCTGACCTAAACCTAAACTGCCTAGACCACAGCCACCTAAATCTCGACCACGACTACGACCACGACCACGACCACGACCACGACCTGGACCTAGACCGACACCTAGACCTAAAGGTAGACCCAGACATATACCTAGAGCTCTAGAACTAGACCTAGACCTAGACCTACACTGGATCTAGACCTAGACCTACACTGGATCTAGACCTAGACCTATACCTAGACATAGAGCTACACCTAAACCTAGAACTAGATTTAGGCCTAGACCAAGACCATGACCTACACTTAGACCTACACCAACACCTACACAAACACCAAGAATTAGAACTAGACTTAACACCTACGCCTAGATGACTGAGACCTAGACCATCTAGACCTAAACCTTCTAAACCACGACCACCTAAACCACGACCACGACCTAGGCCTACACGTGACCACAACTACAACCAAAACCACCAGCACGACCTAGATCTAGACCTAGACCTAGACCTAGAACTACAACTAGACCTTGACCTAGACCTAAACCTGCACCTATACCTCGACCGCCTAGACCATGACCACAATGTAGACCTAAACCTACCCGACCTAGACCTTGATCTAGACGTAGACCTAGACCATAACCACTACCAAGAGCACCTAAACCACGTCCATGACCAAAACCTAAACCATGACTACGTTCTAAACCACGACCACGACTATGACCACGATCATAACCATGACCACCACCACAACTTATACCTACATAAGACCATGACCTAGGCCACTTAGACGTACACCTAGAACTAGAACTAGAACTAGAACTAGACCTAGAACTAGAACTAGAACTAGAACTAGAACTAGACCTAGACCGAGAATTAGAACTAGACCTATGCCTAGACCTAAACCTAGATCTAGACAGTCTGAACCTAGACTGCTTGGACCACGACCACAACCATGTCCTATACACTACCACTACCACTACCACGATCTAAATTTAGAGCATGACCGTGAACTAGACCTACACCCGGCGTAGACCTACACTTACCCTAAGAGACAGACCTACACCTAGGCCACGACTACAACCTAGACTACTTAGACTGCCTAGACCACATAGACCCCGCCCATAACCTGAGCCACGATCATGACCACGACCACGACCACAACCTACACATGACTACGACCCAAGTAACCTAGTACGCCAACATCTAGAACTAGACTTAAAAATACACCTCGACCTCGACCTGCACCTACACCAACACCTACACATACATCTACACTGAGAATCAGACCCAAACCCAAACCCAAACCCAGACCCAAACTCAGACCCAAACCTAAATCTAGACCTAGACCTAGATCGTCTAAACCTAGACTGCTTGGACCATGACTAGCTAAACCACGACCACATCCTATACATGATTATGACCACATCCTATACACGACTACGACCACGACCACGATTTAAACCTAGAGCATGACTACGAACTAGACCTACACCCGGCCTAGACCTACACTTACCCCAAGGCCTAGACCTACACTTACCCCAAGGCCTAGACCTACACCTAGGTCACAACTACGACCTAGACTAGCTAGACTGCCTAGAACATATAGACCACGACTATAACCTTAGCCACGATCATGACCACGACCCACACATGACTACGACCCACACATGACTACGACCCAAGCGACCTAGTCCTATGCCTAGGCCTACGCCAACACCTAGATCTAGACTAAGACGTACACCTCAACCTCAACGTCAACCTCGACCTGCACCTGCATCTACACCAACACCTACACATACACTAAGACTCAGACCCAAACCCGGACCCAAACCTTGACCTATATCTACACATAGACCTAGACTTAGACCTAGACTTGGACCAACACCTATACCTACACCTATATCTAGACATAGACCTAGAATAAAAACAAGAACAAGACCTAGAACTAGATCTAGACCAAGGGACAACCACGACCTAGACCACCTAGACCACAACCATGACCACGACCACGACCACGACTACAACCATGATCATGGCCACAACCATGACCTACACAAGGCCATGAAACCAAGCCGCTTAGACCTACACCTACACCTACATTTACCCCTACACCTACTCCTACACCTAGAACTAGAACTAAAACTATAATTAGACCTAGAACTAAAACTAAACCTACACCTATATGTACACCTAAGCCTAGACCTAGAATGCCTAGGCCACAGCCACCTAAACTACGACCACGTCCAACACACGACCATGACCACAACCGCGACCTAAACCTACACCACCCACGTTCACGACCTAGACCTACACCTACACCTACATCAAGACCACGACCACGACTGCCTAGACCACCACAACCACGACCTATGCAGGACTACGACCTAGGCGACCTAGACCTAGAACTACACCTCAACCTTTACCAGAACCTCGACCTACACCTTGACCTACACCTACACCACCATCTACACTTACACATAGAAGTAGAACTAGATCTAGAATGAGACCTAGAACTAAACCTACAACTACACCTAGATTTAGACCTGGACCACTTAGACCTAAACCGCCTGGACCATGGCCACCTAAACCACGACCTAAACCTAGACAGTAACCTAAACCTCGACCTAGACTATTTAGACCACCTAGACCACAACCACAACCATGACCACGACCACAACTAAGACCTACACACGACCACGAACCAGGCTGCCTAGACCTATAACTACACCTACGCCTACATTTACACTTACCCCGACACCTACTCCTACACCTAAAACTAAAACTAAGATTAGAATTAGACCTACACCTACACCTAGACTTACACCTACACCTACATCTACACTTATCCCTACGCCTACACCTAGACCTACGCCTAGAACTAAGATTAGAATAAGACATAAAACTAGACCTAGACCAACACCTACGCCTAGGCCTAAACCTAGACCTAGACCGCTTGGACTACAACCACTTGAACCACGACCACAACATCCTACACACGACCATGACCACGACCTAGACCTATACCTACACCCGACCTAAACCTACACCAACACCTGGACTTAGACCTACACCTAGACCACGACCTAGACTACCTAGACCACCTAGCCCACGACCACGACCACAACCACGACCACTACATGCACATGACAATGACTCAGGCGACGTAGACCTAGAACTACACCTCAACCTCGACCAGGACCTCGACCTACACCTTGATCTACATCTACACCAACATTTACACTTACACCTAGAACCAGAACTAGACCTAGAACTAAACTAGACCTATAATTAAAACTAGACCTATACCTAAATCTACATCTACACTTAGACCTTGACTTAAACCACCTAGATAGACCTACCGCATGGACCACGACCACCTAGACCTACACTGCATGGACCACAACCACCTAAACCAAGACCACAATCACGACTTAGACCTAGACGATGATCTAGACCACTAGATCTAGACCTAGACTGCTTGGACCTAGACCACCTAAACTACAACCACATCCTATACACGATCGCATTCGTGATCACGAACTAAACCTAGAGAATGACCATGAACTAGACCTACACCCGACCTAGACATACACTTACACCAAAACCTAGACCTACACCTAGGCCACGACCACAACCTAGACTACCTAGACCACCTAGACCACGACCTACATGACTGCGACCCAGGCGACCTAGACCTAGGCATAGGCCTAGGTCTACGCCTACAACTAGAACTTGACCTAGATTTAGACCTATGCCTCAACCTCGATTTTGACCTCGACCTCGGTCTCAACCTGCACCTACACCTACACATACACCTACACTGAAACCCAAAACCAAACCTAGACCTAGACCAAGACCAAAACCTAGACCCAGACCCAAATCTAGACTCACGCCTACACCTACACCTAGACCTAGATCTACAGATACACCAACACTAACACCTATACTTATATGCAGACCTAGACCTAGAACAAGAACAAGAGCAAGACCAAGAGCTAGATCTAGAATAATAACACGACCACTACTGACACACGATCATGACCACAACCTAAACATAAATCTAGATTTAGACTTACACCCGACCTAGACCTAGACCTATACCCGACCTAGATCAACACCTTCACCTAGACCTACACCTAAACAACGACCACGACCTAGGCTACCTAGACCACGACCTCGACCGCGACCACGATCACGATCGCAACTAGGACCTACACATGACCACAAACCAGGCCGCCTAGACCTACACCTACACCACCACCTACATCTACACTTACACCTATAGCTACTACTCCTACACCTAGAACAAGAATTAAGATTACAACTAGACCTAGAACTAAAACTAGACCTACACCTACACCTAAACCAAAACCTAAACTTAGACCGCCAGGACCACATCCACCAAAACCACGACCATGGCAACGTCCTACACACGACCACAACCATGACCATGACTACAACGTAAACCTAGACCCACACCTAACCTAGACCAACACCTACACCTAGGCCTAGACATACCTAAACCGCCTAGACCACGACCACGACCTACACAGGACTATGACCCAGGTGACCTAGACCTAGAACTACACCTCAACCTCGACCAAGACCTCAACCTACATCTTGACCTACACCTACACCTAGAACTAGAACTAGATCTACAACTAGTCCTCGACCTATACCTACAACTACACCTCGACCTAGACCACCTAGACCAAACCCGCCTAGACCAAGAACACCTAAACCACGACCTAGACCTAGACCGACCAAAACCACGACCACGACCATGGTCATGCACGACTACGACCATAACCATGACCACGACCATGATCTAACTAAACCTAGACGTACACCTGGACCACAACCTAGACCACCTAGACCACGACCACAACCTAGACCACCTAGACCACGACCACAACCTAGACCACGACCACAACCTAGACCTAGACCACCAAGACCACGACCTAAACCGAGACCCAGACCTAGGCCACGACCTAAACCGAGACCCAGACCTAGGCCACGACCTAAACCGAGACCCAGACCTAGGCCACGACCTAGACCACCTAGACCAAGACCACGAGCTAGACTATGACCACAACCACAACCACTAGCACAACCACGACCACGACCATGACCTAGACCGAAACCATGACCTAGACCTAGACTATAAGACCTAGACAACGACCTAGACCTAGACTACAAGACCTAGACAATGACCTAGACCTAGACCTAGACTGAAATCACGACCTAGGCCACCTAGACGACGACCTAGACCTAGACTACAATGCATTAGAGGGTACAATAGAGATTTTACATCTTCGCTTAATTGTAATGACCTCACCGGAATCAGTCAATAACAAATAATGTAGTGATACTTTACTCGATCTCCTAAAAGTGGGCATTAGATGAGTCACCAAAGCTTCAAATTCACATCAGAATCAATAGCTGTAGGCTCAAGTTTATTAGGCTAGACTTCTTAGAGATGTCTTCCAACTTGATCTTACTTGCTTCTTTTGGTGTAATGTTAGATTCCAAACTAAATATGCAAATTGTGACCCCATCAAATGTGCCATTGCTCTTAATAATTTTTTTACTCAATTTTTTCCACAATTTATAGCTGAAGTAACTCTCCCAATAGGGCTGTGTTTGGTTAAATATTATTTCAGTGTTCGATTTAATGACATCTATAAATAACCTTTTAAAAAATTAAAAAATTATCATTAAAAAATAATAACTAGATGTCAAAATATTTAAACAATATGACATAATATCAAAATAACATTGAACCATACACTCTATAGCCAATAAAATAGTTTCACTCTTTTGGTATATATCTCTTTTGAAAGACAACTGAACACTTTCAAGTGAGAGTTTTCTACCTTTTTTCTCCTGTTCAATTCTTTGGACAATTTGAAATTTGGTGGGACTAAGGTCTCTTGCTGAGTTAGTATGCATGCTAACTGCTCTGCCCAAAAGGATTTGGGTAGTCTTGCATGGAATCCCTCACTTCTAGCACATTCATTCAAAGTACGAGGTTGGTCTCACTGTTCTCAAGATGGGTCACTGTACTATCTTGTGGAGCCAAATACATAGGATTGCATGCTTGCAAACTCGAAGGAAAGTCATAGTTCTGTCATGTGTACAGTCTAGATGGAGAGCAATTTTGGTGTTCTTGATGCCCCAACCTCAGTTCCAGTCTATGTAGTTTTCACGATTTCTCAGTGAAAACCTTATTACCTCCCTAATGCTACACTAATTGATGATTATGCTTAATTAGAGTTTTCCTGTCATGACAAATTAGTCTTTTTCCGCTTCACTTCTCTGCTTTTAGTCTGACCCCCATTTAGTTGGAGTAAAAAGAAGCCTTTTGGAAAAAACAATTGGAATTTTTTAAAGTTCATGGATGATGAGAAATATTGTTGATTAATGTATTGTGAATTGTGTATAATATGATATAAGGTGGATTTTTTTTAATAGAATTTACACTGGATGTGATTTAAAATATTATATATGTATATATGTATATATATTACACGAGTGGCCATTTTGTTTTTATGGAATTTGGCCTTTTTTGTTAAATGCTAAACAGATGACATAATTTGCTTGCAACTGTTTCTTTCAGGCCAAGGAAGATGATGAACTTCCTGAATACATTCTGGGGACAGTTCGGCTTAACCGAGTGCAGCCAGACTCTGCAGTGCCACTTCACTGAGGAACTAAACCATTCATCCTTCAATGTAATACTGAAGAAAACTATTTCTGCCTCCTTGTATTTTTCACTTATTGTTGATGGTGGCCATGATGATAAATTCAAACTTTTGGTCGAAACTACGTGTTTATTTAATGTGTTTTTAAAATATAAAAAAAGCTTTTATTGTCTTGAAAGAAAATCTCCTTTTTCCCCCTAAAACCGATATGTCTTCATCAATCAGCTCACTATTGTGGAGACGAACATTTATATATCATTTATTAGCTATTAGTTTCATTGATATATATATAGCTGTCAAATTTCACATTTGTCAGTCAAGCTACCCATCAAATGAAAGATAATATTATTTAGGATATATATTTTATCAATCAATCAATATATACATGATTGTGAAATTAAACTAATTTTATATTGAGATTGATGTATTATGAAAAACTGTTATCGAGTTGTAGACTGCTTGAAGAGAGAATAAGAAGTTGAGAGTATAAAAGTGGGAGCCTTGAATTTTATAGTAGAATTAGAGGGTTCATGATTGTTATATGAATTTAATTGCTGTTAATTTTTTTTTTTTGTTTAATCGCAGGAATGTAACTTCATGTAAAAAGGTTTCGGAATACCTGACATGTTCAATGCTATTTCCCCCAGTGTAGTACCGAAAAAATCATATTATATATCCCTAAAAAAGTAAATATACTTTTCTATTTAGTAATGCGTTGTTAAAAATTACTTGCAAAAACGAAGCTATTTATTAGAAATTATTTTATTATTTATAGATTAAATTCATCAAACTTAATTTTCAGAAATTATTACATGTGACAAGTGAATTACATCTACAATTTATTTGCTAATTATGCAGCGTCAAGTGGGTGAACTCATTTCACTGTATACAAAAATATTATAAATAGCATTAAGACACCGAGTGCTCACATAAATTGTTCGGTTGGTTAATCAGACAATGGTCCATCGATCAAATCATTTGAATGATTAAACGGATCGTTTGGTTAGTGTTAACATGTGGTTCTAGTGCTACATTCCTGCCGTACACGTGGCGCCTAGCTGGTTTTTGGCTTTCATTTTACTTAACTAATTTCTCTGTTCTCACAGGTTAGACCTCAGTCTAGCCTCGGGCACGAGGATTCAACCAAATCTCGTCCACGACAAGCCAGGATCATCCCTGGTAACATCGTCCCCGATGTTACAAAACGGTGCCTGTCACGATCAAGCTTGGTCCAACCGCACCGTTCCTCATACAAGGATACTTTTTCCAGACCTGCAAATCAAGGATTCGCATACCTCAGCTGTCATGGATCCCCAGAAGTAGTACCAATATTAAAAGTTAGCATCCTCCTTTTGCTGCTTCTAGTCCCTCCGGCGGCCAACAAACGGCGCGAACCCAGAGTTTGTTCACTTCCTTTTCTCCAGAAAATCAGGATGAAGTCACACCATTCGCTGCCTACAAATACCTCTGAACAGTCTTCATACCGGGGGGGATCAGAGGAGAAGAGAGATTACAGATAAAAGATCAGGTCAAGGGGATCAATAGGGGTGCTCAGAGTAGCTCCCGGATCCTCCTATTCTTGTTGTATTAGAGCCCCAACTAAGGAGCTCTTTCTCCCTCTCTTTTCCAAACACTGTATTAAGCCTTCACGGCTATCCTTTTTACTAGAGTGAAATCCCTTCGCTGATCGCTCGGTGGATGTAACAGACCTCCTCCCTGAACCACCTTAAATCTCTGTGTGCTCTTCTAGATGTCCCAAACTCTCTCTCCTTTTAAGCTTTAACCATCAGGCTTATACTTCTGCGAGCCGCCGTCTCTTAGGACTCTCTCTCTTTTTGGGTGTTTCTTGGGATCCTCTGCATCCTACGTTAACATCTTCTGGTGCTTTCATTGAGACTTGGGGAAGATGGTGGCCAGAACGCGCCGAACCAACTCCGCTGCTCGTAGTACACACGTGGGAGAACCTTTCGTTCGGGCACCAGACGACAGGGCTTCGGCCTCAACTTCTCGGCATCACGCCGAATCTGCTTCCTCCTCTAGGGGAACCCGTGTCTCAGAACTTCAAGGGATGCTAGCGAATCTTACTGACTTGGTCATTGGCCTCACAGCCCAATAGGCCGTAATTCTCAAGCAGACTCAGTCAATATGTGCAGTACTTCCTCTCCCGCCGGTCACGGCGGCCCCTGCTCCTATCCCGTCGATCGCAGCGGTACCTGCACCTCTTCCGCCGGTTGCGACGGCCCCAGAACTTCTTCCACCGGTAGCGGCGGCCCCTGTACCCCCTCTTCCGGCCGCTGAGGCTCCTGCTCCCACGCTTCCTGTCGCAGCGCCTTCCATTCAGACGTCTGACTCCTCTCAACTGCCCAGACGCCCCTTTCGTCTCCAGGAGGTTCACCAGAATCCTCTTCCACCATGTCCGCTACCACAACCTGCTTTTCTTCTACCTGCTTTCCCTCCTTTCCTTGCCGGAAGAGATCCCCTCTTTCAAGGCGCTCAGGCCCCTCATCATGGGCCTGACCCCTTCTTTAGACCAATGGATGGCAATGCTCCTTTTAGCGACGCCATCCGGCTGGCCCCAATCCCAGAGGACTTCAGGCCGCTCAGGCTTGAGGCCTACAGAGGCGCGACCGACCCCCGCGAGCACATTCAGGGGTTTGAGGCCGCAGTCCGTTATCGCCAACCGGACGAAGCCACTAAGTGCCATCTTCTGGCCAACACTTTGAAAGGGGCGGCATTTAGATGGTTCATCAAGCTGCCCAGGGGTCATATCTCCTCCTATGAACACTTGAAGTGGGAGCTGATCGCCCGTTTCATCGGTCGGACCCGGATGGTCATCTCCGACATGGTGCTCGCCAACATCAAGCAAGGCGAGAAAGAGAGCCTCCGGAATTACACCAACCGCTTCTTCGCCTCCGCTGCAGAAGCTGAGGATGTCGACCCGCCCGTGGCCATGCACAATTTCCGGAGGGGACTCAGGGTGGGGGATGTATCTAAATCCCTACAGCTGGCCAAGCTCGGAGCTACCCAGAGCTGGTGTCTAGAGCCAGCCAATTTATGCTCCTTGAGGATGCTGAGTCCTCTCCCCCCGATATTCCTAGAGTCAAGCAGGAGAAAAGAAAGAGGAAATATCGGAGTGATGAACCCCCGGCCATGAAGATACATGTGAGCAAGAGTCGTGATCGAGATGAAGGGAAGCCACGACACATCCAACGTCAGAAGCATTTCTTTTCTCGGCCGCTCCCTGAGGTTTATGCGACGGCAGTCAAACAAAGTTGGGTCAGACCTGCGACCCTCCAGTCGGCGTAGATCCCGACAATTATTGTGAATTTCACGGGAACTACGGGCACAAGCTTCACAAGTGCCGTGGCCTCAGAGCCCTGCTTGATAAACTAGTAGATCAGGGCAAGCTAGAAGAATTCATGCAGATGGCGCCAACCTTACTGCTGCCCAGAAGGGAAAGGCCCCCGAGGTTGCTGGGGTCCTTGCTAAAGCTCTACCATCTCCAGGCCCCAGCCAACAAGGGCGTCCTTACCCACCTGCCACCAGGACGATCAATGTCATCTTTAGCATTGACCCTGCTGCTACTCGCCACCAAGAAGCTGAGGTTAGCCGTATCTCTGAGCAACATTCTTCGTCCATTCCTCTCACTTTCTGCCAAGAAGATCTCCCCCAGCAGGGCATTCTGCACAACGATCCGATAGTGGTTGTTGCCTGCATAGCTGATTTTGATGTTCGGCGAGTGCTCCTCAACTCTGGAAGTGCCGCCGACATCTTGTTCGAATCCGCCTTCCTCCAGATTGGGCTCAAAGAGGCAAACCTCCTCCGCGCTGAAACTACCTTACTCGGTTTCTCCGGGGAAAGGGTCCAACCTCTGGGATTCGTTACCTTGCCCGTCTCTTTTGGCGACGACAACGGCTACGCCATAAACATGGTAAACTTCATTGTCATCAGAGCCAAGTCAGGCTATAACGCCATTCTTGGAAGGACAACACTTAATTCCTTTGGGATGGTGATTTCCACGCCTCACTTATGCGCGAAGTTCCCTACCTCCAGCGGCATTGTCACCATCAGAGGAGATGCCAGGCAGGCTACCCGGTGTCTCCAGATCGCCGCACAGCTCGTCGTCGATCAACTGGATCCCAGGGAATCTCAACCAATTGTTCCACAGGAGGGGGTCATCAATGTAACCTTGGGGGGGGGGGAAGGCACTTCTAAAATTGTAAACATATCTTCTTCAATGAGTGACAAGCAGCAGGCGGGCGTCATCGCCTTGCTTTCTGAGTATATTGACGTCTTCGCATGGTCTCCTGAAGATGTTTTAGGCGTTGACAGGGCAGTCTGCGAGCACCATCTGAACATATCTAGTACTGCCTCTCCCATAGCACAGAAGAAGAGGGTGATGGCAGGGCACTATCAGAGAAGAAGTCAACAAACTACTTGGAGCAGGCTACATCAGAGAGGTTCAGTACCCCCAATGGCTCACCAACGTCGTCATGGTGAAAAAGGCCAACAGAAAATGGAGGATGTGCGTGGACTTCCGCACACTGAATCAGGCTTGCCCCAAAGATACTTACCCTCTCCCACGCATTGACACAATGGTAGACCGTACCTTCGGGTACGAAGTTATGAGCTTCCTAGATGCTTTCTCTGGGTACCATCAGATCCGGATGGCCAAAAAAGACGAAGGGAAGACTACCTTCATCACTGACTTCGGCACATACTGCTACAACGTCATGCCCTTTGGACTCAAGAATGCTGATGCTACTTACCGGCGCATGATTGACGCCATCTTCAGGGACCAAAGGGGGAGGAATCTTGAAGCATATGTCGATGACATCCTGGTCAAGAGCAAAACCTTGGAGAGACACCTCGACGACCTCAGGGAGACACTTAACACCCTCCGAAGATTTAACCTCAAGCTTAATCCTGCCAAGTGCACCTTCAGTGCGGCCTCAGGAAAATTTTTGGGCTATCTAGTTTCAGCTAGGGGAATAGAAGCCAATCCAGATAAAATCTCGACGATCCAAAGCATGCCCTCTCCGAAAATAGCAAAAGAGATTCAAAAACTGGCAGGGCGGATCAACAGCCTTGGCAGATTCATCTTGAAAGCCGGGGATCGATGTTCGTTATTTTTTCGATGCCTGCGCAACAACAAGGGGGGCCAGTGGACTAACGAGTGCGAAGCCGCTTTCACAGAACTGAAGAAATATCTTACCTCAACTCCGGTATTAGTGGCACCCAAGGAGGGGGTTGTCCTATCTTTATACTTGGGTGTGTCCGACACTGCAGTCTCAGCAGTCCTCATGGACGACAATAAGGGGGTACAACATCCGATCTTTTACACCAGCCACATACTCCTGGATGCTGAAAGCCAGTACCCCACACTGGAAAAACTTGCTCTGGCTCTCCTGGTGACGGCAAGGAAACTACGCCCATATTTTCAGTCCCACACCATCCAGGTTATCACTGATCAACCGCTCCTGAAGATACTACACACTCCTGAGGTCTCGGAAAGACTGCTTAAATGGTCCATCGAGCTAGGCGAATATGACATCAAGTATGTCCCACGGACAGCAATCAAAGCTCAGGCACTGGCAGACTTCGTCGCCGAACTTTCTACTTCAGAGCCACCGCCCGCCAAACATCGGACAAACCTCCGATCCCTTCATGTTGACGGTGCATCTGGATCGTAGTCCTAGGGGGCTGGGATTCTCCTAACCAGCCCAATGGGAGCCATCTTGCACCAGATCGTGACACTTCAGTTTAAGGTCACCAACAGTTTAAGGTCACCAACAATCAAGCAGAATATGAAGCTCTCATCACAGGGCTGAACTTTGCACTCAGCATGGTCGTGAAGTGTATACAGGTATTCAATGACTCCCAACTGGTCATCAACCAGGTAAATCGTGCATTCGAAACGAAGGACAAGATTCTGAAAAAATATTTGCAGCAAGCCCGGTTCTTGATCTCTCAATTCGAAGATTTTTTCCTGACGCATATTCCCAGAGAAGAAAACCAAGTGGCAGACTGGCTCGCAAAGGTGGGACTCCCCAACCTCTGTCAAACTCAAGTATTCAGAAGGCCCATTTTCGAATGCACAGAAATCCACTCTGAGGAGCATCCACCTTGCTGGATGGACAGGATCCTCGACTACCTAAAAGATGGGACACAGCCCGATAACAGGCAAGAGGCGAAGAAACTAAAGCTTGACAGCGCTAAATGCATCGTGCACGAGGTTGCTGGACCAAACACATACTATCTTATGACTTCTGAAGGCACCCAACTCCCCAGAACTTGGAGTGGGAATGATCTAAAGAAATTTTACGCCTGATCCCTAACAGCAGCTCACCGTCATACCCTCTATACAAGATTCATTATACAGATTCATTCAGGAATTTATTATACGGATTCAATTGACAAGTTCGGGAACATTCTTTATTAATGGATATCTGGGTTTTTCCAAAGTGTATCTGGATTTCTTTAAGCTGCCCTAGAAATTATATCTTGAACTCCGAGGTTCTCGTGACAATGAATCTTACACCTATTAAATTATATTGGGGTATTCATATCAGCCTAACGACTATCGCTCAGGTATGTTTTCAACCTCAAATCTCAACCATCGTACCCGAGGCTCGGGACCTCGTACACGATGATTGGTTATAACTAACCTCGCATATACGACGGTCACTAAGCCTAGTTACGCCTGGCAGGCGGGGTCTCCTACCTACATACGGAACCCTTCCATAAGCCCATCCGGCTAGCGGAAGGTCTGGAGGCCTGCTCGTAACCTTAGGGCAGTCCCTGCTATCTGCTCATGATACAAGTCCCCCCTAAGCAGAGTACCTTCGCTTCCCACTAGGATCTGCCGCTTTAACGGAGGTCAGCCATTGCCTCAAGTACAAACATCAGCCACGATGTTTCAGATAACCCCTCCTAGGCAGGACCTCCACTACTATTATTACTTCTTTCCTGTGCAGGTGTATAAAGGAGTATACTTTTAACCCAAATTCAAGAAACCCCTAAGGTCAGCCCATGCCTTAAGTACAAACGTCAGACACGATATTTCAGACACTCCAAGTCCTTTTGGCATTGGGTCAAGTAATTCCTCCTAGACGAGATCTTTCCTATAATTACTGCTCCTTGGCTATGCGGACTTACGAAGTCTCGAAAGTCAAACTCGGAGTACTCTATGTGATTCAAAGTCCTTTATTATCAATTTATTATGAAGGGTCTTCTTATAGAATCACAATCAGAATATCTCAAACCCCATATAAAGATACCTGTGCATTTCATATACACCAAAATAAACAGGTATGTAATAAATAAATTTCCTTTTTATTCATTTCCAAAAAATTATTATTATTACAAAAAGGGTTACATCACTCGTTTTATAAAGAAGAGGATTAGCCTTCACTGACCCCATCCAGGAGATCAAATACCCGATGGATGAGATTGTCAGTCAAGTCAAAACCCTCTTCTATATAAATAGGATCGGAGGCCATGCAAGGAAAGGGATTCACTTCTCTAAGTTCGGCAGCAATAATTTTGCCTTCTCGGATCAAAGTGGAGGCCAATCCTTCCCAAGCCCGCCTGATCCCATCTAACCTCTCCTGCCTACAGGGTAAGATTGTCTTGTAAGCCTCCACAGCAGCCGTAGACCTTTCCGCAATAGCGGCCTCCTGGTCTTTAGCGACTTTAACAAACTCCTTCCGAAGAGCTTCATTGTCAGCTTTCACCGCGCCCAACTCCTCTTGCAACTTGGCATTCTCCTCCTGCGCGGCATCAAGCTGAGAGGACTTCGTTGCAAGCTGGATCCTCAAGGCCTCAACTTCTTCATCCCGTTGATGAAGCTGACGTCCTTGCTCCAGCACTTGCTCCTCTGTCCTCAGGGCCCTGTTCAGAGCAACTGGCAGGCGAGCCATTATACTCTGCCTGATTGTTTGTTGCTTTGAATCGAAGTGACGGCTTGATGCAGGGTGGCCCCCATCGGGCTGGTTAGGAGAATCCTAGCCCCCTGGGATTGTGATCCGGACGCACCATCAACATGAAGGGACCAGAGGTTCGTCCGGGGCCTGGTAGGTGGTGGCTCCGAAGTAGAAAGCTCGACGACGAAGTCTGCCAGGGCCTACTTGATTGCTGTTAGTGGGACAAATTTGATATCATACTCACCTAGCTCAATGGACCATTGAGCAATCTTCCCGAGACCTCAGAGGTGCGCAGTACCTTCAAAAGTGGTTGGTCAGTGACAACCTGGATAGTGTGGGACTGAAAATATGGTCGTAGCTTCCTTGTCATCATCAGAAGAGCCAGGCGAGCTTTTTCAGTGTAGGATATCAGCTTTCAGCGTCTAGAAGTACGTAACTGGTGTAGAAGATTGGATGCTGCACCTCCTTGCCATCGTCAAGGAGGACTGACGAGACTGTAGTGTCGAACACTCCTAAGTAGAGGGATAGGACCATCCCTTCCTTCGGTGCTACTAATATCGGAGCCGAGGTAAGATATTTCTTCAATTCTGTGAAAGCCGCTTCGCATTCATCGGTCCATTGGCCCCTCTTGTTGTTGCGCAGGCATCGAAAGAATGGAGAACACTGATCATCGGCTTTTGAGATGAAGCTACCCAGGCTGTTGATTCGCCCTACTAGCTTTTGAATCTCTTTCGACGTATTTGGAGAGGGCATGCTTAGGATAGCCGATATTTTATCTGGATTGGCTTCTATTCCCCGAGCTGAAACTAGATAGCCCAAAAATTTTCCCGAGGCCGCGCCGAAGGTGCATTTGGCAGGATTAAGCTTAAGACTGCACCTTCCGAAGGTATCGAGTGTTTCCCTGAGATCGTTGAGGTGTTCTTCCAAGTTTTTGCTTTTGACCAGAATGTTGTCTACATAGGCTTCAAGATTCCTCCCCTTTTGGTCTTTGAAGACGACATCAATCATGCGTTGGTAGGTAGCACCGGCATTTTTGAGACCGAAGGGCATGACGTTGTAGCAGTATGTGCCGTAGTCAGTGATGAAGGCAGTCTTCTCTTCATCTCCTTTGGCCATCCGGATCTGATGGTACCTAGAGAAAGCATCCAGGAAGCTCATAACTTCATAGCCGAAGGTGCGGTCTACCATCGTATCGATACGAGGGAGAGGGTAGGTGTCTTTGGGGCAAGCCTGATTCAATGTTCGGAAGTCTATACACATTCTCCACTTCCCGTTGGCCTTTCTCACCATGAGTACGTTGGTTAGCCATCGAGGGTACTGAACCTCCCTGATATAGCCTGCTCCGAGTAACTTATTGACTTCTTCTTTGATGGCGTCCTGCCTTTCCCCTGCCATTATCCTTTTCTTTAATCTTAGATACGTTCAGATGATGTTCGCAGACCATCCTGTCAACGCCTGTAACATCTTCGAGAGACCATGCGAAGACATCGATGTACTCAGAAAGCAAGGCGATGACTTCCGCCTGTTGCTTGTCATTCAATGAAGATGATATGTTTACAATTTTAGAAGAGTCTTCCCCCCCCTCCCCCCCCTAAGGTTACATTGATGACCCCTTCCTGTGGTATAACTGGGGACTCCCTGGGATCCAGTTGATCGACTACGAGCTGCGCCGCTATTTGGAAACAGCGGGTAGCTTGTCTAGCGTCTCCTCTGATGGTGACAACGCCGCTAGGGGTCGGGAACTTTGCGCATAGGTGAGGCTTGAAAATCACCATCCCAAAGGAGTTTAGTGTCGTCCTCCCAAGGATGACGTTATAGCCTGACTTAGCTCTGATGACGGCAAAGTTGATCATGCTCATAGCGTGGCCGTTATCATCACCAAAGGATACAGGTAAGGTAATGAATCCCAGAGGTTGAACCATTTCTCCGGAGAAACCAAGCAAGGTGGTTCCAGCGCGGAGGAGGTTCGTTTCTTTGAGTCCCATCTGAAGGAAGGCAGATTCAAACAGGATGTCAGCGGCGCTCCCAGAGTCGAGGAGCACTCGCCGAACATCGAAGTCAGCTATGCGGGCGACGACCACAATTGGATCGTTATGCAGATTGCCCTGTTGGGGGAGATCTCCACTACAGAAAGTGAGGGGAATAGATGAAGAATGTTGTTTAGAAATACCGCCAACCTCAATTATTTGGCGGCGGGTGGTAGGATCAATACTAAAGATAGCGTTGATCGTCCTTGTGGTCGGAGGGTAAGGGCGTCCTGTTTGACTGGGGCCTAAAGATGGTATGGCCTTAGCAGGGGTTTCAACAACCTCGGGGGCCTTGCCCTTCTGGACAGCAGTGAAGGTTGGCGTCATTTGCATGAATTCTTCGAGCTTGTCTTGGTTCATCAGTTTTTCGAGCTGGGCTCTGAGGCCCCGGCACTTGTGAAGCTTGTGCCCGTAATTCCCGTGGAACTCACAATAGTTGTTGGGATCTACCCCGACCGGAGGTGCTGGCCTGGGCCTGGCACGTCGGATCCAACCCTGTTTAACGGCCGCCGCATAGACCTCGGGGAGCGGCCGCGAGAGGAAAAGTTTTTGATGCTGAACGTGTCGGGGCTTTCCTTCATCTCTATCATGGCTTTTGGTCATATGCATCCTCATGGCCGGGGGTTCGGCACCCCGATGTTTTCTCTTTTTTTTCTCCTGCTTAACTCTGGAGGCGTCTGTGGGAGAGGATTCAGCATCCTCGAGAAGCATAAATTGGCTGGCCCTAGCTACCAGTTCTGGGTAACTCCAAGGTTTAGCCAACTACAGGGATTTAGATAGATCCCCCACTTTGAGTCCCCTCCGGAAGTTGTGCATGGCCACTGCAGGGTCTACGTCTTCGGCTTCTGCCGCAGCAGCGAAGAAGCGGTTGGTGTAATCCCGGAGACTTTCCCTCTCGCCTTGTTTGATGTTGGCGAGCACCATGTCAAAGACGACCATTCGGGTCCGACCGATGAAACGGGCAATCAGCTCCCATTTCAAATGTTCGTAGGAAGAGATGTGACCCTTGGGCAACTTGATGAACAAGCTGAATGCTGCCCCTTTCAGCGTGTTAGCCAGAAGGTGGCATCTAGTGGCTTCGTTCGGTTGAAGGTAACGGACTGCAGCCTCGAACCCTTGTACATGTTCACGGGGGTCGGTTGCACCCCTATAGACCTCTAGCCTTGGTGGCCTGAAGTCCTCTGGGATTGGGGCCAGCCGAATGGCATCGGAAAAAGAAGCGTTGCCATCCATCGGCCCGAAGAAGGGGTCAGGCCCGTGATGAGGGGTCTGGACACCCGGAAAGTGGGAAGTCTCTTCCGGCGAGAAAAGGAGGGAAAGCAGGTGGAAGGAAAGCAGGTTGTGGTAATGAACATGGTGGAAGAGAATTCTGGCGAGCCTCCTGGAGGCGAAAAGGGCGTCTGGTCGGTCTGGAGGAACCAGACGTTTGAATAGAAAGTGCTGCTGCTGGGGGCGCTGGGGCGGGAGCCCCAGCAACCGGAGGAAGGGGGAGCTGGGACTGCCGCTACCGGCGGAAATAACTTTGGGGCCACCGTGACCGGCGGAGGAGGTGCTGGAGCCGCCGCAACCGGCAGAGGAGGAGTAGGGACCGCCGCCACCGGCGGGTTAGGGAGTATTGCACACACCGGTTGTATCTGCCTGAGAATCACGGCCTGCTGGGCTGTGAGACCGGTGACCAGGTCAGTGAGATTTGCGAGCATCCCCTGAAGTTCTGAGACACGGGTGCCCCTGGAGGAGGAAGCGGATTCAGCGTGGTGCCAAGAAGTTAAGGCCGAAGCCCTGTCGTCCGGCGCTCGGACAGAGATATCAAGTTCTTAGGCATACCTTCTTCTGCAGCTTCAATGTAACCAGCTATCATCCATCTGAAATGCTTAATGTCATCAAACACAGTATTTTGGACATTGCAAAAATCACCACCTTTGCCTGCAACAGCTGGATAATATCAAAATTGTACATTTAAAATAATACTCAACATGTATACATGAATTTGGAACAAGCTGCAAGACAGAGTAGTACTGCAAACTGATGATGGCTTAGATAATGTGGCACGGTTGCTACTGCTAGTTTTGGTAGGCTTTGCTTGGGAATTCTTAACCGCAGTTGTGCAAGAATCCAAAGTAGCACTAGTTATGAAAGCATCTGTAGCTTGGACAGCAGCATCACAAGAACCATCATGGCTTGATCGAGTAACAAGACCTCTAGCGTTGGATTGAGAAGAAATTCCACCACCTGTAAATGCCAAATAACAGGAGCTGAACTTAGCTGATATGGGATGGAAGAGCTAGTTTCAAATTTTCTTGAAATATGTAATTTCTAGGTTATTATTCATGTTGATTATATAGTTTGTGTCTTCTATATTCAAACAAGCTATCAATTAGATGGTTCTATGAATTTTTTCAAAACCTAATTTCCTCTCAAATAAGACTTGCAGGTTTTAGCATCACTACAGGATTTTATATCTCCTTGTGTGTTCAATATGTCAATTACTATCATTGATTTATATAAAGCAACCCAAAAGGGGGTGGGTAATATGATTGGCATTCCACAGATAATAACATTTAATGTTAGACGAGGATAAAAATGTATTTCGTGATGTTTCAGAAACATCACTATAATGACGGTCCATTTCTGTGAACCAAAGTAAGAATTCCTGCTTCAAAACAACTCGTGTGAAATTCAAAAAAACACATCTTACGAGATGACGCTGAGGAAATATACAAGGGAAGTTCCTGTTTCAATCAAAAAAAAAATCTCACCGATTTCCACACACTTGTCGATCTCTTTGCCAGATCTCTTACCGACAGATAGTTGTGATCAACACAAGTCACATATACAGAGAGAGAGAGAGAGAAAGAGAGTTCGGGGCATCCAGAAGAACACACAGAGATTTAAACTGGTTCAGGGAGGAAATCCCCTACGTCCACCAAGAGATCGGTAAAGAAGATTCACTAATGGAAGAAAGTAGCCACGCAGGCTAATACAGTGCTTCTGAGAGAGAAAGAAAAAGAGAGAGCTCCTCAGTTAGGGCCTTGATACAATGAGGATCCTCCTGTTGCTGGAGACTGTTCCAGGATATTTATAGGCGATGGAGTGCATAGCTTCGTCCTGGTTTTTCGGAGGAAAGGAGGTGGACAAGCCCTGGGTTCGCGCCGCTTGTCGGCCGCTGGAGGGGCCGGAAGCCGCGAAAGGAGGATGATATCTTTTAATACTGGTACTTCTTCTGGGGATCCGTGATGGTTTGAAGCATGTGGATCCTTGGTTTGTGGGTCTGGAAGAAAATGCTTTGTACGGGGAACGGCGCGGTTGGGTCAAGCTGATTGAAATAGGCACCGCTTTGTAACCTCGTGCCCGACGTTACCAAGGATGATCTTGGCTCATCGTGGACGAGACTAAGTGAACCCTCGTGGCCGGGGTTAGACCCGGTCAGGAATCTGCAAGAACAGAGGAGTTAGCAAATGAATGAAAGTAACTGGAGGCCAGCCAGACGCCACGTGTACGGCCGGGATGCAGTGCAGGATCCACGTGTTAACAAGAATCTAGTTAGAATTTTGCAAGAAACAAATTGCCGCAAAGCAAACCTCATCCTAGCTACTGTGCACAAAGTTCCTAATAGTCATCAGCATGGCTAGGAGCTCAACCAATTCATCTGCATCACATGCTATGTCGTCCATCGTCAAGCTAATGGGTACTAAAAACAAAACTCTGCAGCGATTTCTAAAAGAAACAGATTTCAGCACTTTGTTTTTGACAGGCATCTGCAGAGAATGGAAGAAAATGGGGAATCCAAACAAATTCAAGGCTCTTCTTGCCCACCAAACAGTAATCTACGTGCTGTCAATAAGAAGAGGGGAAATTTGAAGAGGGACCGAAGGCAACTTTGTAATTACCTCAACTTGCGACTTTTATGATGCCCAAGTGAAGTGGCAGGTGGATGGCCAAAGACGAAACAAGCTCTTACTGCTGACACGTAAAGCATGTAAGCAAACGGCAGAAACCTGAAAGTAGATACGGACAATTTTCTGCCAAAAGAACTATATCCATTTAAATATATCATGTAGTAATGATTTAAATTCATTAAATTTTACTTCAATGTTAGAAGAAGATTCACATATGAAGATCAATTACACGACATTATATAAAGTTTACATTCCATGTTGTGATGAAGGTTAGGAGTTGCTCAGTCAAGTTAAATCTGTCAATATATGCTAAGAAAATAAGACCGTTGATAGCATTAGAACGAAAGCAGACATACATAAAAAGCACATTTACAACAATGAACTTGGTGTCTTCTTTTTATATGATGAAGTTGAAGATCAAGATTTGAAGTCTTTCTGTGGTGGAAGGTAAATCTATCTAATAGTCTAATAGAAGATTTAAAAAAAAGATTAGAACATACCAAGGTAAATTGACTTTGTATCTACACAAAGTCAATTTGATGTCATACGACTGCAGAGAGTTATTAAATTAGCAATTGATAAAAAAATGCAGGCAGGACATCGAAAACATACCTGGGAAGTTGAGAGTGATGAGTAGCAAGTACCAACAGATGTAGAAATGAAGATTAGGGATGAGTATGAATGGCCAGAGAAAAGGAGATTAAAAAAGAATCTGCGCTTTGTCATCATTAGATGCTCGTCACGTCAAATAAGGCTGCACAGGTGCTGCATTAGTAAATGAAACAGTCTCTGCGTGGGCTGGTGTGGTAAAGGAAATTTGAACAGACTGCAGGTGTGTAGAGTGGGGAGACTTGACCGGTCTGCTGGACACATCAGTAAGGTTTAAGTGGCGGTAAGTGATGGCCATTAAAATGACGGGTTTTAATAAAGACAAGAATTAACATTTGCATACGTGACTTCCTCTTCTATCGCCCCAGAAAATACGTAGTACCCAAGATGACATGGAGAAAAATGTTTTTGCAAGCACAAAAAGACATTGTTTTACCAGGTGAAGTCTGGATACAGAATAGAGATAGACACGATTTTTTGAGTATGTCAGAAAGGGACAACAGTCTTACAAAACTCCATATGAAAAATTAGTAACGAGGTCAGCAGATAACTTATAAAGGATGCTTGGGTTGATTCCAACCCCTTCAAGAGGTGACCTACTTTCATTAACACCATCGAATCGCCTATGCTTCATGCCTACCACCTGCTGTAGGAAAATAAAAGCATACATTTCCTGTTGTTCTAAACTCTTCTTTCTGCTCAAAAACCTTCCAAGCTTTCCTTCAAGCTTCTACTTGCAAACAAACCTCCTCAAAGAGAAACAAAAGGAAGAAAGTGTGTTGTGCTTTTCACTGTTCTGAAGCCAAGACCAGTAATCCTCATTGTTCACATTCCTTCTTGGCTTTTGGGTTTTGTCGTAGCTTCAAGTTTTTCATAATCTGAACCTTCACTGTTTTTGTTTTTGTTTTTGTTGCACAATAAAAGCAAGACTGTGTAGCTAATAGTTTCATATCTTAAAGCTTGCTTTTTCCTGAATATTTTGAGATATTTGTTTTTGCTTAATTATTATACTTTCTTCTTTTCTTTTACCCCAAGATTACAGAATTTAATCTTGGACTTCTACGAGTTTTTACCCTTGGCAAGTTGCTGCATGTATAGAGCTCTTCACTGTAATTTACTCTTTGTGCTTAAATTGTAATTGAGCTAGCAAGGCTAGCAAAACCTTGTACTTTTCTCCATTTTCTCCTGAGTTTGTTTTGTAGGTTTGCTCGGCTTTCGTTCCTGAGAAGATCTATAGCACTTCCCACTCATATTCCGGATGATGCAATATGTGAGGGACTCTCAGCGAATCGTCCACCACTCTTAAAAGGTCTACATTATAATTTTTGGAAGAGAAGAATGATGATCTACCTTCAAGGCATAGACATAGGACTATGGGAGATAACTACATTTGTCTCTCCTATGAAGGAAGACAAAGTAACACCTAAGGAGTTTTGTGATTTGGAACCGGAAGAGAAGAGATTGGCACAACTCAATGCCAAAGCTCTAAATCATCCACAATGTGGTCTTTCTCCAAGTGAGTTTAATAGAATATGTAATTTCAATACAGCTCATGAGGTATGGTCTAAACTTGAGCTCACTTATGAAGGTACCAACCAAGTCAAAGAATCCAAAATAAATATGCTGATTCATGATTATGAGCTATTTGAAATGAATCATGATGAATCTATTAAAGATATGTTTACCCATTTTATTAACATAACTAATGGTTTGATTTTTCTTGGAAAAATCTTTATTAACGAGAAACTTGTCAGAAAAATTTTAAGATGTCTTCCTAGGGAATACGATGCCAAGGCAACAGCCATTGTAGAAGCTCGAGATCTTTCAACTCTTGAACTTGATATGTTGTTAGGTTCCTTAACAACATATGAGTTAGAGATAAAAAGAAAGAAAAAGAAAAAGGATGATGAAGAAGGTGCTAGAAAGAAGAAGGCTCTAGCTCTAAGAGCCTCCTCTCCACCAACAACCGAAAGTGAGGGTGATTCAAGCAAAGATGATGAAGGAAAGCTTGAAGATAAAATTGCCTTAGTCTCGAGGCGTTTCAACTCTCTTATGAAGAAAAAGAAGCAACTATTTCGTCGTTCACAAAGGAAATCATTCAAGGCCAAAGACTAAGGAGAACACATCAAAGATCAAAGAAAATGAAGTAACTTGCTACAATTGCAACCAATCAAGACATATCAAACCGAATTGTCCTCTTCTCAAAGGAAAGAAGATAAGAAAGAAGAAAGCTTTTGTAGCTACTCAGAGTGATTCAGATGAAAACTCAAGCAGTGATGAAAAGGAAGAAATTGCTAACCTTTGCTTGATGGCCAATGTTGAAAATGATGATGAAGGGTCTACAAATTCGGTAAATGACTCCTTACTTTTTTATGATGAGATAGAAGAAAATTTAGTTGATCTTATTCAAGGATATGAAAGCTAAAGAAAAAATATTTTTCTCTAAAGAAAGCTCATCTTGCTTGTGACTCTCTTGCAAATGAATTAAGAAAGAAAATAAGTGATCTTACTGATATGAACAAAAATCTCTGCATGCGGATTAATGTAATTATTAAGGAGAATGAATTGCTTACGATAAAAAATAAGTTGCATGATCCTAAGACTAAGAAGCATGCAGGAAATAATAGTAAAAATATTTATTTGAATGTCATGCCCTACATTACTTGTAACTTTTGTTAAAAGCATGAACATATTGCACGTACTTGTAGAATAAGAAAATCTATGCTTGCATCTAAATGTACTTCTTATGTGTGGATTCCAAAAAGTATATCTCATGATAATCATATTACATTGACTAACACCTTAGGACCCAAATATATTTGGGCTCCTAAAATCAAGACTTGAGAGTTCATGTTGCAGGTATGTCTCCACTCTGGGACTAGTGGAGGCATGTGGGTCTTGGATAGCGGGTACTCACGTCACATGACAGGAGACAAAACAAAATTCACCTCGCTAAAGCCAAAAAATGGAGAACTTGTAACTTTTGGTGACAATACCAAAAAACGTATAATCGAAATTGGTAAAGTCGGTAAAAATTCTACAACCTCCATAGACAAAGTCCTATTAGTTAATAGTCTTGCATATAACTTACTTAGCATTTCTCAGCTTTGTGATAATGGTTATGAAGTTTCATTCAATGCTTCTCATTATTTCATCAAGCATGTTGGTATGACTATATTTGTAGGAAACAGCCATAACAATGTTTATCAAGTTGATCTATGTTCTATTGATTATAATAATGTAAAATGTCTTGCATCTCATGTCAATGACTCATGGCTATGGCATAGAAGATTAGGACATGCTAGCATGCATACCATACATAAGATCTCTAAATTAGACTTAGTTAATGGCTTGCCTAAACTTATTTATGAGAAGGATATACTTTGTGGTGCATGTCAACTAGGAAAGCAAACTAAAAATTCTTTTAAGTCTAAGAATGTTATTACTTCTTTAAAACTTTTTGAAATCTTGCACATGAATTTATTTGGACCAAATAAAACTCTTAGTTTAGGAGGAAAGAAATATTGTTTTGTACTAATTGATGATTTTTCTAGATTTACTTTGACTTTATTTCTTGCTCACAAACAAAATACTTTTGATATTTTTAAATCGTTTTATAAGCGTATATACAACCAAAAAGGTTTTGAAGTACTTTCTATTCGTAGCGATCATGGCGGTGAGTTTGAAAACGAGTGCTTTGAATCCTTTTGCGATGAGCGTGGTATCTCACATAAACTTTCGGCGCCTCGAACTCCTCAACAAAATGGGGTTGTTGAGAGGAAGAACCGAACTTTTATTGAGATGGCTAGATCCATGCTTCATAAGTGTGAACTTCCAAAGTACTTTTGGGCCGAAGCAGTAAATACGGCTTGCTATATAGTAAACTGTGTGACGGTTTGATCCATACTTAGGAAGACCCCTTATGAATTATGGAAAGGGCGTAAACCAAATATTTCTCATTTTCGTATTTTTAGATGTAATTATTTTATTTTGAATAATGGCAAAGATGATTTGGGAAAATTTGATCCTAAGGCGGATGAAGCCATCTTCCTAGAATATTTTTTAACTAGCAAAGCATATCGTGTTTATAACACAAGAACTATGCTAGTGAAAGAATCTATTTATGTCCAATTTGATGAATCTAACCCAAACTCTTCAAGGAGGGATGATGACCTTTTTGAAGGTACAGGTTTTGAGAAGCAAAGCATAGAAGGTGGAAAAGCATGTGCCAAGGAAGAACCTCATGAAGATGTGTCACCACAATAAAAATTTAATGGTAAAGATGAAGCCAAGATGAATCTTCCTAAAAAATGGAAATACAAAGAGGCTCATCCACCAGAACAAATCATTGGTGACCCATCACAAGGGATAAGAACAAGATCATCTCTTCAAAATGAGGTAAATCACTCCGCCTTTATCTCTCAAATTGAGCCAAAGTCATTTTAAGAAGCTAAAAATGATGATTTCTGGATTTTAGCTATGCAAGAAGATCTTGATCAATTCAAAAGAAATGATGTTTGGGAACTAGTCCCAAGACCCAAAGATCATTCTATCATTGATACAAAATGAGTTTTCCATAATAAGTTGAATGATTCCAGAACTATTATTCGCAATAAAGCCCGATTAGTTGCCAAAGGTTTCACTCAAATCGAGGGCATCGATTTTGAGAAAATATTTGCGCCTGTTGCACGATTGGAAGCCATTTGTCTCTTACTTTCATTTGCTTGCCTTAAAGACTTTAAGTTATTTCAAATGAATGTAAAGAGTGTTTTTCTTAATGGTTTTATTGTCGAAGAAATGTATATTGAGCAACCTCCTGGTTTCATTGACTCGTGTTTTTCGGATCATGTTTTTAAGCTCAAAAAGGCTCTATATGGCTTGAAACAAGCACCCCGTGCTTGATATGAGAGATTGAGTAAATTCCTTGTAGATAACGATTTTGTCAAAGGACAAGTTGATACAACACTATTTACAACGAAACATGATGATAATTTCATAGTAGTGCAAATATACGTTGATGATATCATTTTTGGTGCTACTAATGAATTTCTATGTAAAGAATTCTCCAAGTGCATGTCTAGGGAATTTGAAATGAGCATGATGGGAGAACTCAACTTCTTTCTTGGATTGCAAATAAAGCAACTTCCTGAAGGCATATTCATCTGTCAAAGCAAATACACAAAAGAATTTCTCAAAAGTTTGGGATGGATAACATGAATAAATTGGAACCCCAATGAGTCCATCTACTAAGCTCGACAAAAATGAGAAAGGTAAAAAGGTAGATGAAAAATCATATAGAGGCATAATTGGTTCTCTTTTATATTTTACAGCTAGTCGCCCTGATATTGTCTTTAGTGTTTACATGTGTGCTCGATTTTAATCTAATCCTAAAGAATCTCATTTAGTAGTTGTTAAGAGAATTTTTAGATATTTGGTTGGCATACATTCACTAGGCCTATGGTATCCCAAAGGCACTACACCTAATCTAATAGGATTTTCCGATGCCGACTTTGCCGGGTGCAAAGTTGATCGGAAAAGTACATCAGGCACTTGTCAATTCTTTGGCAATGCTCTTGTATCATGGTCTAGTCGAAAGCAAAACTCTATTGCTTTATCGACTGCAAAAGCAGAATATATTGCCTCAGGTAGTTATTGTGCACAACTTCTTTAGTTAAAACAACAACTAATTGATTATGACATTATTCTACATCAAATTCCTATTAGATGCGACAATACGAGTGCTATTTGCTTATTCAGCACTCACGTACTAAACACATAGAAATTCGTCATCATTTCATCAGAGATTATGTAGACAAGAGTGAAATTATTCTATAATATGTATCCACTGATTTTCAACTTGCAGATATCTTCACCAAGCCTTTGGATGAAGATAGGTTCAATTTCATAGTTAGAGAAATTGGTATGTTGGATGGAACTAGCTTGTAATGTCTTGTCATGAAATTGCATGTTACAATTTGCATAACTTTTTACCCTCTTTGAAATGCTCTTATTCATATATAAATTTTATCTATAAATAACTTAAAATATATTCTTGCCAATTTTCTATTCTCACCTCTTTAATTTTGATGATTCTTTTTCAGAAATCTCGCTAACTGCATGCGTCCTCAACAACCATGAAATTTGGTCGATTTCTAAAATCGACCGGATCTCTCGGGTTGGTGATTTTTCTAGGTTACCCGAGAAAACCGGCTGATTGTCAAAATCAACCGGATCTTTCTGGAAAACCAGCCCATCGAGTCTGCGCGACCCGCCCATTCCTTCTAGTGGACCAACCTTCTGACCCATCTTTCTGCTAAAACGGCGCACTTGGGAAGCGAACCAACGCGTTTTTTCATCTGTCGCTTGCGTCTCTCTCTCTATCTCCTCGACTTCTCACCTAAAACCCTAACTCTTTTTCAGCGCTCCTCCACAATCTTCTTCTCCCCTTTTTTTTTCACTTCAACCCTAACCTGTAATGGCTCGCAGCAAAAGAAAAGCCCGCCTCCTTCCTCTTTCTCCTCTGCAACTGAAGATAATCAATCACATGAGGAGATGTCGTCTACTGAAGAGAAAGCTCCACTTGAAGAAGAACAGATTTCAGGGGAGAATGGGACATCAGAAAATGAAGCTATGTCCGTCGACTCCTCCTCTCCCTCTTCTAAATTCAACAAGGAACCCTTGCCACCATTGCCATTGACTCAACTCCACCTCGTCCTGGTTTCAAGAAAAAGGCACTAGTGGTCAGGACCTCTCTCTCCTCTGCTATTCCCTCTTCTTCTGTTGGTCCTTCTTCCTCTGCCCAGTCTCTACCTGCTGTGAAGAATGAAGCAGCAAAATTGAAGAAGCCCTCTGTCGCCAAACCAGAGAAAGCTGCAGCAGAACCTAAGAAGCCTGCAGCAGAATTAAAGAGATCTGCAGCCAAGCCTAAGATTGCTGCAGTAGAGGCAAAGAAATCCACTACAAAAATGGAGAAGCCTATAGCAGAAATAAAAAGTCCCTCTGCACAATTGAAGAAAAAGAAGACAGGCCCAAAACCTCATCCTGTCTTCCACTCAAATCGTAGGGATCGACTCAGACCAAGATTTGGCACAAAGGTTTGCATGCCTCATTCCTCAAAACCCACTTTTCCTCCTCCAGTTGTAGAGATCTCTGAAGAAGAAGAAAAACTGAAGACCTCAAGAAGGAAAGGAAAAGAACCAGTTGAACAATCCATTCCTCTACCCAAGTCTCATCAGTCCTACATCAAGAAATTCATGAAGGCAGTCAAGGATACTCTTATTCTGAATGTGAGACCAATCAAGAGGGAAAGGGTCTCTTCTTTCATCAACCAAGTCATTGATCGACATGGTTGGGAGAAATGGTTATCCTGTTATCGTCCCTATTATCCTGATGTAGTGAAACTCTTTTATGCTAATCTAGAGATTGACTTAGAGGCTAGGACTCTCATCTCTTCTGTTCTAAACATCCCTATTAGAATTTCAGCTCAAGATCTCATCAACCACTATGATTTTCTGATTCCTGATAACTCTATTACTCTAGAAAACCTCAAGGTTAATCCCAGCACATTCTTAGATATTGAAACTATTCTGGATTATAGTCCTGAATATAATGCACCTGGAGTTAAGAAGCATGTGGCTAGAAAGATCAAACATTTAGCTTCTTGTAGTGATCAGGCCAAAACACTTGGCAGAATACTACAAGAATGCTTTCTTCAAATTCATGGCCACAAAGATGAGTGGACTAATATACATCAAACTGCAGTCTACCATCTGCTTCAAGGAAAATCTCTAGACACTATAGGGATCATCTTTCATAGCCTAGAAAACTGTCGCAATATTGCTCAAAAGAGCAAATATATGCAAAGTTTTCACTATAGCAACATCATTTGTGACTTTCTTACCATTCATCATGATGTAAATCTGTTTTGTTTTGTCAAAGGAGCTAAATATTATGGTTTTTCCTAGGACAGCTTCAAACTACACCAACCCAAGCCTTCCTTCCAAAATGTTGCTGCCAAACCAAATCAAAGAGCCCCAACATCTCCTTCTTCCTTCTCTCACAAATCTACCCTCCTTCCACTTCATCTCCCTTTACATCCCAGTTTGTCAAATTTATTGTTGACTCAATTGAGACTATTGGAGAGCTAGCTGAATCCAATAGCCAAAAACTCCTAAGCCTCCAAGCTCATATGGACACTCTCAGTAGTTTTACTGTTGAAATTGCTAAGCTTGCAAGCTACAACAGTGGAATGCTTAAGAAGTTAAATCAAAAAGTTGATCACTTAGCTGAAAAGCTAATCTCCTCTTCTTCTGGGAAGAAATGATAGTTTGGAGTTATTTATGTAATGATTATATGAATAAACTCTTTAATATTCTCAGCACTGTTTTTTATTACTCTTCTATGTTGGTATGTCTGAATATTGTAAGCAACATCAGATGTTTTTTCTCCTACATTAATCTTTTTTTTTTATGATGCCAAAGGGGGAGAAAAGAACATGTTATTATGTAGTGTGCTATTTGTATTTTTGTGATCAACATCTATTCATTCTGATCTGCAATGTCAATATTTTTATTTGCTCTGATCTGCAATGTCAATTTACGTTTTTTTTTTTTGTGCTACAATTGAGGAAGAGCATGCCATAATGTGTATATTTTCCTTATGTCTCTATCTCAAATTTCAAGCATTTAATTTATTAGTGTTTTGCTAAGGGGGAGCAACTCAGACTGCTATCTCTTTTATTTCCCCTAATACACTAAATTAATTGTCATCATCAAAAAGGGGGAGATTGTTGAACCTCTTAATTTTGATGATTACAATTAATTTAGCATTATAGACTAATCATCTTATTAAGTGTGTTATCAGGTTATTTATGTCATAATTGAGGGGAATGTCCAAATTCAAGTTCAAGAAAAGAAGTATACTACATGATTCTTTTTTTTTTTTTTTAGGACATAATTATAAGCATGCATGTTTTGCCAAGGATTTAACTTGTACTCAATCTTAGTCAGCCTAAAGTCTATCCAATTCTTGATAATCTTTGTTGTGAAATTCATCTCTATAGCTGCAGGAAAAACCGATCGATTTCCAAAATCAGCCGGATTTCTCTGAACTGGCCCAAACTCAACTGCCCAGCTGACCGTTTGGCCCATCCAAATCTCCAAAAACTAAGAATATCTTATTTTCACTACTTTGTTTCTAGCAGCCCACTTTAAAAATATATTTTAATTTGAAACATCTCTCAAAAAATTATTTCTTTACTCCTTGTTCATTCTAAAATGAAAAAATATTTGCATTTCCCATTCCACTTATTATTTTCAGCAGCTTTTGAGTTTTGTGCTGAATATATTGTCCACCTAAGCTATCTAATATGTCAAAATCTATCCTAGGTGGCACTCTCTCTTTGTTTTAGCTCTTGGGTGAAAGTTTGGGTATTTTAGCCTTCTTTTAGCTATTTTTAAATTATTTTTTTTACTGAAAACACTCCAACATATTTCATTATGGGAAATGGACAAAACTACTATTCTATGCTTTATCACATCAGCCTTTTTCCCAGGTTTTATTTTTAAAGCATTTTCCTTGTTCCAAGCATGGTTGAACTTGACATTTATCCTTAAAATACAAACTCAGCTGAACCAAATTTGTCTCCAACGTTCCAATGGACACATCACCCTGAAATGTCCAAAATGCCCTCTGCTTGCTGTTTTCTCATTGGTCCACTTGTATGACATGTCAAAATAATTGTCTACAATTGGCTAATTCAAATAAAAGACAAATATTTCAAGCTTCATGCCTACCACCTGCTGTAGGAAAATAAAAGCATACATTTCCTGTTGTTCTAAACTCTTCTTTCTGCTCAAAAACCTTCCAAGCTTTCCTTCAAGCTTCTACTTGCAAACAAACCTCCTCAAAGAGAAACAAAAGGAAGAAAGTGTGTTGTGCTTTTCACTGTTCTGAAGCCAAGACCAGTAATCCTCTTTGTTCACATTTCTTCTTGGCTTTTGGGTTTTGTCGTAGCTTCAAGTTTTTCATAATCTGAACCTTCACTGTTTTTGTATTTGTTGCACAATAAAAGCAAGACTGTGTAGCTAATAGTTTCATATCTTAAAGCTTGCTTTTTCCTGAATATTTTGAGATGTTTGTTTTGCTTAATTATTATACTTTCTTCTTTTCTTTTACCTCAAGATTACAGAATTTAATCTTGAACTTCTACGAGTTTTTACCCTTGGCAAGTTGCTGCATGTATAGAGCTCTTCACTGTAATTTACTCTTTGTGCTTAAGTTGTAATTGAGCTAGCAAGGCTAGCAAAACCTTGTACTTTTCTCCATTTTCTCCTGAGTTTGTTTTGTAGGTTTGCTCGGCTTTGGTTCCTGCAAAAAGCCGTGGTGTGTAGGTTTTCTTGGCTTTGGTTCCTGTAAAAAAGCCATAGGATTGTATTGTGTTTATTCGGCTTTGGTTCTCATAAAAAGCCGAGGAGATTTAGTGAAAATTCCCATCTGAGGAGCGTGGAGAGTGGACTAGGCGGTAAGCCGAACCACTATAAATTTATTGTGCTCATTTCACTTTTGCTCTCAAATTCTCTTGAACCAATGTGATATAATATATCTAAATTTAAGTATTTTAAAGTTTTAGAAAACCTGAAATATTTTTATTCAAAACAGATATATAATTAGTAAACTCTAAATTTATTATTTCTGGTCTCCTTTGGATTAATTTCTATACTGCTCTGCGAACCTTAGTCAATTCTCAAAATTGACCGGATTGTTCGGGAAAAATTTTTTGCATTGCTCTGTGAACCTTGGTCAATTCTCAAAATCGACCGGATTGTTCGGGTAAAATTTTCTGCACAGTTTTTCCTTGTCCAGGTGATCTCAGAACTCAGTGTACTTGGTCAATTTTACAAACTTAAGTATACTACTTCTTATTTCTCTCTTTTCTAAACTAAAAGCAATCATTTAATTTATTTTTTTTTAATCCCAATTCACCCCCCTCTTGGGAAGTCTCTAGGCCAACAGCTCTAACCCCTCCCACCCCCAAAGGGGAAGGAGGACACAACCCACACAAGAAGTTTAAACCTGTTGTTAACAGCAAGAATTTCTTGTGCACTAACGTTCTTCTTACATGTTCTGCCAGCCAAGGCGAAACCAATCCAATACCTAGGCTGGGCAATTGAACACCAGCCCCAACACAAATCTGCCTTTCCCAATTGCTACAACAAATGTTGCTGCTACAATCCAATCATCTCCAGCAGGCCCACCTACAAAAGATCAAGATGTACACCAACTAGAATGATTTATCTACAACTTGCAGTCACGAGTCTGAAGGAATCCTGCAGACCCTCGGACGATCAAACTGGTGGCAACACTCTACTATGCATGGAGAGCCCGCAACAAACGCATCCATAGTAAACCCTTCTCGTTGCCCAGAGTCATTGTTGCACTAGCTCACTTTAACGAATCCCAAGAGTAGCCTTCATCCAACGTGAAAAATTGAGATCCTACTAGCCTCAATAGCTATAGCAACCCCTTTACATCCTGCTAGGATTCCCCACCCTCACAGTGGATTAAGGCAAACCTTAATGGCTCCATTAAACAACGATGCAGCAAGCACGAAAGGAGGAATCATGGACCGTCATGGCAACCACCTCAAAACAGTAGGCATCAAGCTCTACACGCATGCAGTCAGCATAGCGGAGGCCACAAAAGCACTTGCCCAAGAGTGGGCAAACACGACAGACGAGATTTGGCTAAAGGGCAATTCAGCCACCACCATTGATAATCTTCACTGCACTGCCAAATAGAGTCATAGCTCAGATGTCACATTTTTTTGAGCCTTTAAGGTAATTAGGATCACTCATGTATATAAATCCACAAACAAAGCAATAGATTTTGTAGCTTCCTTTTGTTCCCTTGATGATGTTGAATGGGTTAAAGCCATGTCCCTCCCATCTGATTTTTATATAATTCTCAATGTGAATTGATCTTTTTATACTTAATATATTATTTCTTCTTTTATAGTATTATCAAATCTCAATGTTTGACATGGCAATTGAAGTACTACTCCATTCAACGCCTTTGCTCGAGCCTTTTTAGAGCTGCCTGCTCCCACCTTTCTTCGAGGAGGTCAAGGTCGAGATGGGATTCATCGTTCTCCTGTACCCACAATCCAAATTTGCAGCTCCACCACCTCACCTTTGCACCATCGACTTTCTTCTTGAGGATGTTGACGAACTTCTTATTTACCGCCTTCACCTGTCAATTAGTGTGAGTATTCCAAATCGAGGTGAAGCAGAGCTAAATCCCCATAGCGATTACAGAAGGTGTTGATCTTTGTGTTGGAAAATGGAGTGTCATCATCAATAATGGAGGTCATAAGCACACCATATCTACATAAAATGTTAGCCTAGAGAAAAAATTCCACTCTTCGTGACGTCAAGCTAGGCATGGTGTTAGCTTCAATCCTTTTTATGAAGTAATTGACAGTGACGGGTAACTATCTAAGTCCTTGGGCAACTACAGGCATAGGGCCCATGACATCAACGCCCCAAACAGCGAAGGGCTGTGAGAAATTAATGAGTAGCAGAACTCCGATGAGCTAGTTCTACAAATCAACATAGAATTAGCACTACGGGAACTATTGAACATACTCTTTGGCATCTTTGCAAACGTTGGGCTAGAAGTAACCCTGCCTAAGGATCCTGGGGATGATGCTCTACCACAGGCATGGGTTCCGCATAGGTCTTCTGTGAAGAAAGAATACAGGAAGTATCATAAACTTGCTGGGCTGAGTGGATGGTGATGGAATCCAGTTAAAAACATATCAGATGTCAATGATGATCTGTGGGAAGAAATTCTTCAGGTGTAATATACAATTATTTGTCAAATTTGAGTAGCAGTACTTTATATTTCTTCAACTTATAATTTTAATTTCTGTAAATTCACCCAGAATATGATTCTTTAAGGAGAAAACCCTTCAAGCATTACGAAGCAGTTGGGGACTTAATTAAGAACACTTATGCATTAGGGAACCATGCAAGGTCTTCTGTGAATTACGTGTCAACGGCCGAGTCTCCAGAGATAGAGTTAAATGTTAACGGAAATGAGATGGAGTTAAATGTTCACGAAAATGAGATGGAGTTTAATGATCATGATTTCGATGTTAGATATGTTACTGGGGAAGGCTCTAATTTTGCTGCGAATTATATTTTCGTTGAAGACAATGATGTAACATACGAACCTTTATCTAAAAGTGGAGGTAAGCGTGCGGCTGAAACATGTAAGCAACATAGACGACGAAAAAAAAGTTTTACTAAAAAAGATGCAAAGTCATTGCTAACTGAGGCAAGGAACAAAACAAGCGTTGCATTGCAGGCAATGCAGCGTGCAATGTCGTACACTGTGGAGGACACAATGAAGAAGTTAGCATCTATGCAGAATTTAACGGATACTGCCCTTTGTGCAATGATATCTGCATTCAGCGAAACTCCTAACAACATTACAGTGTTGAAGATGCTAGATAAGTCTCATTTAGAAACCTGGATTGGTGTTATTGTTATGTGATATGCTCAATTTGGACAAATGTCAATATTTACTGATCGACCAAACCCATCCTTTGATCCTTAGTGGGGACACAGATCAGTATCGAATTGGATGGCTAGGATGACGTTATGTAGTGAATCAAAATTTAAATTCAAATTAATTAGAGCTAATAGAGATTTCCATATTAGCTTTATTTAGATTTGATTTAATTTGATTTGATTCAGAGCATATTTGGAAGATTTGGAGGCTCACCACATTTGGAGCTAATTTTATTTTATTGTAATAAACTTAGTTCCATATTTGCTTTTATTTATTTGGTATTTTATTTTCAACATTTAATATTGTATTTTTAAATTTCTACATGGGATCTCTCTATATAAAGAGGTTGCCTTGCATTGTAAAAGGGGGAGTCTTTTGATGAATAAAATTATGTTTGAGTTTTCTCAGAGCCTACACTCGGGTTAAGAGGTCGATATTCCGGTGAAGGAAAGGGCAGGGTTAGCCTTTGGTGAGAATCCTCAAATTAGTCTAGTTATCCACTTTTCAAAAAAAAAAAAAAACTTTCCTTTGCTTCAGCTCAACTAAAATCCAGGCCCCTTGATGTAAATTCTCAGCCCTAATAATCAGTTTCCCATTCTTCTTCTCTGTCGGCCCGGGAATCGCTCGTGCGTCGCCACTGCGCTTCGCCCGCTCGCCCGCCCC
>JAEMOT010001680.1:592352-654890 GCA_019297695.1 Apostasia ramifera | reverse complement strand
CGCGTGCTCGCGCTCACGCGCCGTTTGAGCGTTGACCGCGCGTCACCCTCGATCAGATCAGTTAATCGTCAGTAACTCTTCTCCGATTCAAATCGTTGGTAAATTCTTTCCCGAACCCCACTAAGCTGATTATTTGATTTCAACTTAAATTATTTGCTTGACTTGGATTATTTATTTGGCTCTAATTGTGTGACCCGATATTTCTTGTGTGTCAATTACTGTTGAATTTAACTGTGAGACATCTGTCCTAAATTCCTGAACCTCGGATCTGATTTATTAAATTTAAATTGACGCCCTAATCTAAATTGATAAATTCTTATTTATCATACGATCCAATTTAATTTAAATTTTAAAATATATTAATTTACGGGATTCAAAAATCTTATTTATCATATAATTTATCTAGAAAATATTTTTCTCTTAATTAAATAATTTGCTAATCGATTTTGCTGAATATAAATATAAATTATCATTGGCACTTTTTTCCGTCCCGCATCATCTTGGTATCAGAGCATAGTTGGAATAGGGTGCATTTAGGAATATTTATTTCTGTTTGCATATGCCCATTAGGTCTAGCTTCCCTATTCCCATGGACCCCAAATTAGAAGCTATGTTGACCGAGTTTATCGCAAGGTTTGACCACATATCTACACCTAATAAATAACATGAGCCTAGATTAGTACCATTCGCTCCAATTCCTACTTTCATTGCCAGACCTATTAAGACTATAGGTGACCAATCTAATTTCTTCGTGAAAGAAGCTTTGAATGAGTTTTCCACGGAGGCCTTCATTCTTCCTAAAGCATTGGAACTTGAATCCTTACCTATATCCATTTATATAGCAGATCTTAATTTAGTCGAAGAGTATGAAAAATACGAGGATGAGATGCACGAGGAAGATAGCTGTAGGATAGAAGTTGAAAGTCAAGTTGAAAAAATAGTCATAGAACTGAATTATAAAGAAGAGCATATCATAGATTCGATAGAGGCCACTAAATCATCTTATTGTGTTGATAACACTATCGATCATATTGAAATGATTATAGGTCACGATCGTTCTGAGGTTAATAGGTTTGATTTAGTTAAGCATACCTATGCATATCCTCGATTTAGTAAAAACTCAACACCTATAGACCTATGTAGGCAGATGACGCATGAAACTGAGTGGTTGGCTACGCGAGCATCTAACTGGTGTGCTATACGATTTGTCAGATATTTCTGGAGAACGTTATGGCACCTATTAGGAACCGCGTCTCTTGTGACTCTAACCTATTCTCCACATACCTATAATCAGAATTAATTATTCAGTAGGCACTAGTAAGGTCATCAATCAAGTCTGCATACATTTAATTTTCATTTCATATTGTAGGATTGAGTCTAGTCAGTATTTGTATTTACATTTTGCTTTAGTTTATTGCATGTGTCATTTTTTTTTTTAATTTATATATTATAAAATAAATAAAATCAGTAAAATTAATGGTAAGCTATTATAATTAAGTGTAGAAAAATTTTCTAAATATTTTTTTTATAATAATTTAGGATAATTAAATCTCTAATTTAATTTATTTTAAAATTTTTATTAAATTGGATCAACTGAATAAGTTCGAATATTATTATTAGATCATGGGAATAGTTGATACTTTCAATATTTCAGATCTATTAGTTATGAGGACCCAACAGTAATACCTAGTGAAGCAATAGCCTCTTGTTCCCTTTGAGTGTAGATTTACCCACGAGAGTCCATAGCTAAAATCCACCTCAATAATTATTTAGAGTTAATTGAATAAACTTGTTGAGCAAGTAATTTTAATAGAATTCAATTATCAGTGATATTTAGTTCGGTGGAGAATTTGATCTTTTCAGGAGGCTCAAGGGTTACAACTGATCTGACCCACTCGAAGACACATGAGCCGCATGACCCATACTCGACGGGGTCGAGTTCCTCCCACCTAAGGAGAATTGGTGGGGACACAAATCAGCATCGAATTGGATGGATAGGATGACGTTATGTACTGAATCAAAATTCAAATTCAAATTAATTAGAGCTAATAGAGATTTTCATATTAGCTTTATTTACATTTGATTTGATTTGATTCAGAGCATATTTGGAAGATTTGGAGGCTCACCATATTTGGAGCTGATTTTATTTTATTGTAATAGATTTAGTTCCATATTTGCTTTTATTTATTTGGTATTTTATTTTTTGCATTTAATATTGTATTTTCAAATTTCTACATGAGATCTCTCTATATAAAAAGGTCGCCTTGCATTGTAAAAGGGGAGTCTTTTGATGAATAAAATTATGTTTGAGTTTTCTCAGAGCCCGATATTTCGGTGAAGGAAAGGGTAGGATTAGCCTTTGGTGAGAATCCTCAAATTAGCCTAGTTATCCACTTTTCAAAAAAAAAAAAAAAAATTCCTTTTCTTCAGCTCAACTAAAATCCAGGCCCCTTGATGAAAATTCTCAGCCCTAATAATCAGTTTCCCATTCTTCTTCNCGCTTGCGCGACTGCCCGTGCGCCCGCCTGTGCTCGCGCTCTCGCGCCGTTTGCGCGTTGACCGCGCGTCGCCCTCGATTAGATCAGTTAATCATCGTCAGTAACTCTTCTTCGATTCAAATCGCTGGTAAATTCTTTTCCGAACCCGGCTAAGCTGATTATTTGATTTCAACCTAAATTATTCGCTTGAATTGGATTATTTATTTGGCTCTAATTGTGTAACCCGATATTTCTTGTGTGTCAATTACTGTTGAATTTAACTGTGAGATGTCTGCCCTAAATTTCTGAACCTCGGATCTGATTTATTGAATTTAAATTTACGCCCTAATCTAAATTGATAAATTCTTATTTATCATACGATCTAATTTAATTTTAATTTTAAAATATATTAATTTACGGGATTCAAAAATCTTATTTATCATATAATTTATCTAGAAAATATTTTTCTCTTAATTAAATAATTTGCTAATCGATTTTACTGTATATAAATATAAATTATCATTGGCACATTTTTTCGTCCCGCATCAATCCTCCCCCCACTTTTTAAAGATATTATTTATACTCTATCCATTCACTCTTTTAAATTTCTGCGGGCAACTGTCTTATTGTTTTGTTGAGGTGTTGAAGTTTGATAATAATGTTTACATTTTATCTTTTTAATATGATTTGTACCGTTATCCTTGAATTGTGTTCTTTGAATAATAAGACATTTGTGTTAGATTGAAAGTTGATTCTTTCTAATATTAAGCTCCAGATGGATATTAGCCAATTTTATGTGAATGACGTTGCGACCCTGATATCAAGCGTGGATGAAGAGGCAGCTTTACTAGAATTTATTTCTGAGTTTGCTAAGTTAAATCAATCTGACATAAGAGTCCCTCGAGTTATGTATGATAGACCATATTCTGGTAATTTATATATCCATGAGATCTTAAATGGGCATGACGTACGAGCATATAATTATTTTTGTACGCCTGCACAAGTCTTTATTGGTTTGAGGGACTTATTAATAGACCATGGTGTTCTAAGAGACACTAGATTTATGATAGCTGCAGAACAATTAGCAATGTTTTTGCGAGTTATTGCACAGGCTGATAGCTATCGCAGTGTGTGTGAATTTTTTCAGTACTCACTAGAGACTGTTAGTCGTAATTTTAGATAAGTCCTACAAAGAGTTTTGGCATTGAAAGATGATTTTATTGTACTTCCAGATGCGAGAACCCCATGTCATCCTCATATTCAAAATAACTAGCATTTTTATCCATATTTTAAAGATATGCTTGGTGCTATTGACGGGACACATGTTCCTGCTATAGTTTCTGTTCGCAAGCAAAATCGATATAAGAATAGAAAAGATTTCATGTCACAAAATGTTATGACTGTTGTCTCTTTTGATCGACAATTTGTATATATTGCAACTGGGTGGGAAGAATCGACTGCTGACATGCTTGTTCTTAAATAGACATTCGAACAAAATGAGTTTTCAGTACCACAAGGTAATTTAAGTAATATTATTTATTTGAGTATTTATGTTTATAGTGACTTTTTCACTACTTGTAAACTAATCAGGAATGATGTACTTGGTTGATTCTGGATATGCTAAAAATAACAAGCTTTTAGCACCAGTACGTCGTGTACGATATCATTTGAGTAGTTTTCGTAATCGTGCACAACAAAGATATGAGTCTCCACAGGAGTTGTACAATCATAGACACGCTCAACTCAGAAACGTAGTTGAATGCACATTTGGTATATTAAACAAACAGTTCAAAGTGCTAACTGATATGAACTGTTCTCCTATAATATACAAGCAGATATTGTACTTGCATGCTGTATTTTACATAATTACAATGACAGGTATCATAGTCATGATACGTACTTCGATATGCGTGAAGCTGACATAGAGCATGATGAGAGTTTGGATGATGAGGCAGAAGATAAAGACCTAACAACTTATATATTCACAAGCGAACAGCGAAGAGGGGAGATTATCCGAACAAGCATTATTGAATATTTTGTATTATATCTTTGAAGTGATTGGCATACTACTAATTATTGTATCATAATTACGTATAATTTATTTGTTGTAGGGATCAGTGAATCGATGATGATGATGATCACTTGTATGGCGGTGTTGAGTTGGATGAATATTTACAACTTCATATTTCTCTATTTTGTCATGTTGAAAAATGTACTATTTCTGTATTTGTATATCAAATTATTAATTAGATCATGTAATTGGACGCTTATTATTTTTATATTTAGTGAGTAGATTATGATTTTGGAAGGTATGTAAATGTATTCTTTCTATTTTCATCTTTTATTTTATTTACTATCCTAGGTTAAGTTATTAATTTGCCAAACAAAAATCAAAGCTATCCCAGGTTAACCCGGATTATCATCCAAACAAAAAATTACATTAAATCACTTACCTCCGCTGGGGTAAGTTATTAATGGGGGTAAGCTACCAGGGGCGGACCTAAATGTAAATTAGGGGGTGCAATTGCACCCCCTAATAAATTTCTAAACTTGAGACTTTATCATAAAATGACTAAATATATAAGAATTGCACCCTCTGAACCCTAACCCAAGCCGCCGCTCTAACGCTCTGTCGACCTTCTCTGCGATTTCCATATCCCACCAGGCGCCAACGGCAACGCCGCAACCGGCGATCCGCAGCGACGCCGACATGACTCTAGCGGCTCTCCGGCAACTGGACGGCCCGACGAGGTCTCGCGGCTCCCGCCCACGGCCGGACGCTGCTCTCGCAGCTCTCGCCGACGTCGCGACTCTAGTTGTCTCGCGGCGGCGGCGACGCCGACGGCCCGAAGCGGCTCTCGCTGCGACGCTCACGGCCCGACACTGCTCTCGCTGTCTCGCGGCAACACCGACGACCCAGGCCCGAGCTGCCCTACGAAGTCTTGCTCGCCGCTCGGCCCCTTTGCCCCTTCGCTTCCCGACTTCCGGCGACAAATCCGACGAGTCTTGCTCCTTCCCTTCACCTCGCAAGCTGATCCAACGGTCACCGTTGACCGTCCTCCAACAGAACGCTCCACGGCTTGTGCTCCCTCAGTCCCTCGTCGAGCAGCTCCCTAATCCCTATCAAGTGAGTTTCTCTTCCTCCGGTTCTGTTAAAAGATCTTATTTTGCTTGAGTTTTAACTGAAGAATTTTTCTGTGCTTACTGCTCAATGAGTCAATGTATACAACTACTGATGAGACTTCATCAAATTTAAGCAATTTAAAGTGGTTGCATATTAGAAAACAAGCCAATAAGACCTAAAATGAAATTTGTATAATCTTTTGAAGAATCTTGCTGTTTATTTGGAAGCATAGTGGAGATATATTTTGATCATTTGTGTTAATTTGAAATAAAACTGTTTATCAACTGAAAGTGAGGGTGGAAATTAGTTGGAATATAGTATAGAAAAAGATGCTGCATTTTGTTTATGTTGTTATTTATTTAGGTCTGATTTTGGAAAGCAAGGAAGTGGAGATGCATTTGTTTCAGAGAGTTTTAATAGTTGGAATAAAAAAGATCGATTTCAGAAGCATATTGGAGGACCAAATAGTAGTCATAATCAAGCATTAAAGAAATGTGAGGACTTAATGAAGCAAAGCCGACATATTAATATTGCTTTATTGAGGCAATCAGATCAGGCTAGAAGCTTATATAGAAATAGATTGACTGCATCAGTTGATTGCATTCGATTTCTTTTACGTCAAGGTCTCGCCTTTCGAGGTCATGATGAGTCTACAACTTCTAACAATCAAGAAAATTTTCTTGAACTTCTTAAATTCCTTGTTGATCATGATGAAGCTATAAAAAAAATGTTCTGCAAAATGCCCCAAAAAATTTTCAATTAATTGCTCCAGATATTCAAAAAGATATTGTTCATGCTGCTGCAACTGAAACCACAAATGCTATTATCAAGGAGCTTGAAGATGAATTATTTGTTGTTATAATAGATGAGTCACGTGATGTGTCAAATAAAGAACAGATGGCTATGGCTTTACGATTTATTAATAAAGAAGGAAAGATAGTTGAGAGATTCCTTGGAATAGTACATGTTAATGAAACGTCATCTTTATCACTTAAGATATCAATGGAGTCATTATTGATTAAATATGGGCTAAGTATTTCTAGAATTCGAGGCCAAAAATATGATGGTGCAAGTAATATGAGAGGTGAATTTAATGGACTTAAAAGTTTAATTTTAAGTGAAAATTTATCTGCATTTTATGTGCACTGTTTTGCTCATCAATTACAGCTTACACTTGTGGCAGTCGCGAAAAATTACATCCAAGTGGCATCTTTTTTTAATTCAATTGCTATATTACTAAATGTTGTTGGAGGATCTTGCAAACAACATGATATGCTTCAAGAAAAAAGAATTGTTGAAGTTAAAGAGGCACTTGGAAATGGCATAATTTTGAGTGGACGAGGTTTAAATCAAGAAAGAAGTCTCAAGAGGCCAGTAGATGTACGTTGGGGTTCAATTATGGAACTATATTAAATATTATTATCATGTTTTCATCTATAATTGATCTCCTCGACTTTACAAGAGAAGATGGATTGACTTCTGAGCAAAAGGATGAAGCTATTGGCCTTTTAGATGTGATACTGAGTTTTGATTTTATATTCAATATACATTTGATGAAAGCAATTTTGGGAGTTACCAATGAATTATCTGTAGCATTATAAAGAAAAGATCAAGATATTGTAAATAGTATGAAACAAGTTAAATTTCCAAAAAACGGTTACAAATTATGAGAGATAATGGATAGAAAAGTTTACTAGAAGAAGTTTCTTTATTTTGCAGCAATCATAGTATCAAAATTGCTTGTATGAATGATATGCATATGCTTCAAGGAAGATCAAGGAGAAAAGCTTCAGAGATTATAAATTTGCATCACTATCAAGTTGATCTATTCTATAATATTATAGACATGCAACTTCAAAAATTAAATGGTCGTTTTACTGAGACAACTACTAAATTGCTTCTTTGTATGGAGTCATTAAACCCAAACAATCTACTTTTTGCCTTCGATAAAGTTAAGTTGGTTAAACTTGCTCGATTTTATCCACTGGATTTCTCTTCAGTTGATCTTTTGAAGCTTGATAATCAACTTGACAATTATATATTTGATATGCGCAGCGGCGATGATTTTACTTATTTGAAAGGAATTGGTAATCTTGCTAAAAAATTAGTAGAAACAAATAGACATATCATTTATCCATTAGTCTATTTGCTTATAAAATTAGTATTAACTCTTCCAGTTGCCACTGCATCCATAGAAAGGGCATTTTCAGCAATGAATATAGTGAAAAATCGACTACGAAATAAGATGGGTGATCTCTGGATGAATGATTGCTTGGTTACATTTATTGAAAGAAATATATTCAACAAAGTTGATAATGAGTTAATTCTGCAATGCTTTCAAAATATGAAAAGTCGTCGAGGTCAATTGTAATATCATTTTATTGTATTTGGAGTTTATGTAAGACAGATTATTTATATTAGTAAGAACTTTAAATTTTTAATATTTTTGAAATTTAAATTTTTATAATTTTTATGTTGTTATTATAAATAATTTATTTGACCCCCTGGCTTGAGGTCTTAGCTCCGCCACTGTAAGCTACCCTGGGTTAACTTGTCCTACCCCCAATTCAAACAACCCCAAAGGAAGGTCAGTATACCAGTGACAAATGATCAGCAGGGAACTTTCGGATCTTGTCCGCCAGCTCAGCGTCGAAGGCGTCCAGGTCCTCCAAGGCAACAGTGAGGTTCTCGGGGTTCTGGACAAGGTTTTCACTGCGATCAAATAGAAAGAAGACGAGTAAAAACGGAGTGAAGAGGGTGAGATTAATGGTGGGAAGTTAAAAAGAGAAAGAACCGGTAAGCGTAATCGCCCTTCTCGGCTGAGAATCCGCGGATAAACTCCTTGAACTTGCGAAAGGCTAAGTGGCGGGTGAGGGAACCATGATCGGGATCGCCGCCGCCGTGCGGAAACTGCGCCTGGTCGCTGTAGAACACCGCACCCTCGTTCCAACCCGACATCTCTCCACCTCTCTCTGTCGATTCGCTTCTGTAGGGGAAGAGGAAGGAGGACTGACAGGATTCAGCTACACGCGAATCCCCTTGAAGTGCATTTTGGCGGGAAATCAAAACCTCCGATGGCTTCAGTTAGGCTGGAAATAGGGTTTGCACAAGAGGAAGGAGGGGAATTCAGGATTCAGGATTCAGGATTCAGGCATACGCAACCCTTTGAAGTGCGAAATCAAACATGGGATGGCTTCAGTTCAGCTGGAAATGGGGTTTTTGCGCGAAGAGTTCGACTTAGCTACATTAATTGCATAAATTAAAACTAAAATTTAATTTTAATAAATTTAAATTAAATTTAAATAAATATATTTTTTATTAAAAATTATAAATAATATAAAAAAAAATTAATCATTTATATATATATATAAAAAAATGTAATATAAATTAATTATTGTTTTTGTATATATATATATTAATATATATAAGATATAAAATAAAATTATTTTTATTTTAAATTATATGTATGATATAAAATATAATTAATTTTTATTATTAAATTTTATATATAATGTGATATACGATTAAAATTATTAGGTTAATTTTTCTAAAAGTTTAATCATACAGATGGCGTAATTAACTTAATTAATTTTAATATTACTAAATAAACATGCCAATTATATAATTAAAAATTTTAATCAAACAAATGACAAGTTTTTATAAATAAATTATTTTTTAAAAAAATACATATGTATATTTTTTAAATACAGAAATAATTATGAGGTGATTGCTCTAATAGTATAAAGGCACATAAAAATTTATAAATTTCACTTTATATGACAGATGCATGAAAGCATTTAGCTCTATTTGTTTGCCGATTAAAATTAAATTAGATTAAAATTAAATTAAAAAATATTAATTTTAAATTATGTGATTTTAAATATTTATTTATAATTACGATAAGTAAAAATAAAACTATTATTTATTAAAAATATTATTTCACTTATCTGTAATATATAATTATAAGAATTATAAAATATTTATAAAACTTGATAGTACATAAATTTTTTAATATAATTTATTTTGACTAAATAAATAGTTCTTAAAATTTTAATATACAAAATTACAAATAAAAATCTGATAAATTAGAGTTCAAGAAAGATGTATTCTTGAAATAATTAATAATCAAACAAATATTATTCTAGTAGTTAATTCTCTAATATAATGATTTCCAAAAAAGATGAATTGAGACATACAAAAGAAACAAACAAAAGTCAACAGCAAGCGCATGTTCACATACAATTTATATCATAGCTTACTAATGTTCCAACATAATGAAATGTAACTAAGTCACTCGATTCTAAAAAAAAGTCTCAGGGCGAGTCCAACTAGTAAACCGACTAAAAGAGCTGCAGTAATAGCATTAACATTGGAGTCGGCGCAAGAAATAGCATGCACCTGATCAACAGTGAAATTGGTCGTGGAGGAAGTAAATACTCCTGAACTTGTATGCAAAATCCTTAAAACATGTTGCTATAGATGACTGTAACGTCCCGATAAAATTTAAATTTAAATTTTTGATTAATTAAAATTTATTATGAAAAATTAATTTTATTCATGAGAAATTAATTATTTAAAATTAAATATATCAAATATTAAATATTTGTTTGCGATTCAAAATTCAAAATGGCTGAAATTAATATTTAATTTAATTAAATCAAATTATTTAAAAATTTAAATCTAATGAATTTAATTATCAATTAAATATCCATAACTATCTCCTTAAATTAAGGCTAAGAAAAATTACAGAAATACTCCCAGATTATTATTTAGAGAAAGAAATAGAGTTTCTCGCCCTAAAATATCGATTCAACTCTCCCCCTTCTACAACCGCTGCCGACCTAGAGAGGAGAGAGAAAGTGATGCGTTGGAGAGAGAGAGAGAAGCCGGATCTCCCTCAAAATCGATAATTCTTCTTCATCTTCTTCTCGATCTACATGTTTTCTTACGCCTTAAATCAGATCTAGCAATTTGGAGTGATCCTTTTCTTTTTGGATCTCAAGAAAACCTAGAACTATTGTGAATTCGAGGTAGGTTTTACTCTAACTTGGTTTAGATAAATTTAAATGTAATATCGAATTCGGTATTTTGACAAAGAAAAATTAATTTTTCTTTTATGCAAGGATCATGATTTGTTATGAAATCTTTAGTCAATCCTTCTCGATGATATTTTATTTCTTTCACATGTTAAAATATTATTTAAATTATATAATTCATCTTACTGTTAATACTTTCATGTCATACTTTATATTTCCCGTAGCTGATTTTAAAAATTATTTAAATTATATAATCCATTTCACGGTTAATGCTTCCATATGTCATGCTTTATGTTTTCTGTAGCAAATTAGCTGATGAATATATAATGTTTTTTCTCAATTTATTTTCATAGTAAAACTAAACTTGATTAATTGATAATAGTTTTTGCAAATTTTTCATTTTCATTGTCATTGACACAAGAACCGTGCAAGTTTCAGTTATTCTATAGTATGCAGAACCTATAACTTGATTGTTTTATAAATGTTTCATATTTCAAGTAAAATTCTTCACGTGATTTGATCAAGTAGAAAGTCAAATTTAATTAATTTTAATTGAAGACTAACTGTTGTCATTTGCATATATATTTCAAACCTTGAAAGGGATTTGAGATTTGGTTATAATTTTGGATAATTATTCCTCTAATGTGATACCCACTAGAAGGCTAAGTGTACGTGCTTGCGTGGGTAAAAAAGTACACAAACTGGTCATCACATTTGATGAGATTAATTGATATTTGAGCAAGTGTATGGACTTGCCAATTTAATAAATTAAAATATAAGAATTTTAATGCGACAATAGATTAAATTTAAATGTGATTTCTGTGGGATTACGCACCTGCCTTAGCTCGAGCATATGATATGATATTTGGCGCGACGGCGTCCATTGGCAGTTTTTCACTATCATGGTGGGTGACGATCCCCAAAGCAGATACGTGTCTGCTGTAGATACGTGTCCATTAGAGGTCCTCACATAATATTTGGCGCGACAGCGTCCATTGGATATACCTATGGAGGGCTATTCATGGGGGGTAACGATCCCCAAAGATGTAAAAGGCAGCTGAGACGTAGTACGAGAAATCACGGGCCAAAAGATAAAAGTGAAAGCAATAAAAAGAAATTTGCTCGTTACTTTTTTTTATCGTTCCTGTTTATATGCTGATGTTGTACTTGTTATGCAAATTATATTATGTTTGTTTAATATTTATTATTCATACTGTGTTATGTCATCTCTTTATCCTACATGCATGCTTATGTCATCTCTTTATCCTACATGCATGCTTAATTGAAATATATGTTATACATGTTTAATTATTTATTATTCTTATTATATCATGTTAACATGCTATTATTATTATTGTCATTATTATTATTATTATTTAATATTTTTATTTAAAAGTTTTGTTAGTGTACAACCTATGAGTCTGTTCTAACAGACTCTGTCACTAACGTGGCAGGTACTGGAGCACTTGATCACAGAAATGGGGAGAATGCCAGTCAAGAGAAAAATTAGTTTATTGCTTTATTTCCTAGAGAATGACTTTTGCTTATGTGTTCGGTTGAGACTATAGTAAGATGTAGTAATATGAACTCTTGTTGTAGCTTTTGATCTATTTAGTTTTCTTCCGCTGTTGAATTAATCTTCTTTCTCCCCTAACTTAGATAATTTTTAGTGTGATGGCTAGGGTCGTCACAATGACATTCACCTTCCGCTCTCGATGCTACTTTGAAATATAACGCCCCAGGAAAGCGATTGACCTGTGCGAAACAGTCCTCCCACCAATAATACACTCCACGACGACGGCCTTCCAAAATTACATAAATAGTCATCTACAAACACAAATATTAGATATAATAATATATATTTAAAGTATGTTCATAAATATAAGTATAATATATATATATCACTTATGAATAATAAAATAAATATGATACATGTTCAGTCAGAGCAGCTAGACTATCAAAAAATAAGTACCACAAATCTAATTATATTGACGTCCCCAAATGTCATCAGTAATTGCCCTGCGTAAAGCATCACTTATACGACGATTACCAACACGAGAATGATCATGTGCTTCTTCTTGTTGCTCAGTTAATTCAACATCATCTAACTCGGGCTCAACTTCATCTGTGTCTCGTTGATGAAACAGGGTATCGCAAAGTGAATAACATGCAATGAAGTTATGCAGTGTGAAACAAGCAATGACAACATCCCTTTGAGTCTGAAGTGGGAAATGACTTTATTGTATTTAAAATTATAAAAAGCCGCTTTAAAATGCCAAAAGACTTCTCTATCACATTGCGAAGGCAGACATGTCTGTGATTAAATTTTTCTTCTTTATTTTTGTAACGTCTAGCATTTTGTCCTTGAAACTCTCCAATATGGTAGAGAAATTTTCGATATGATGCTAAAAACTTTGAAGTGTTTGCGTACTAAATCAACGAGATAATAATTTCCTAGATTAATAGATGCAATCTCAAATTAACTTGTCATTAATTTATTAATAATCAGAATAATTTAAAAAACGTGTACTCACCACGTGGTACAATAAAATCCCCAAAATCAAGTGCCCATCGCAAAACACGCATGTCTGAAACACTACATTTCCATCCAGCTGCTACGTAATGGAACATCTCATCAAATCCAACAACGACCATTACGTTCTGGGCAATTGTACTCTTCCTGGTACGATATGCAGGTTTTTGACTATTTGGAATGATTGCTGAGATGTAGTTCCATTAATGGCCCCTAAGCAGTTCTATAAGTCAAACTAAATTATAATTAGAGAAAATTTGATTGAATAGCTTATATATAAATCAATCATACTAAGAGTAGTCTCATTTACTTTGAATTGTGGCAAAAGCATGAATCTCTATGTACTTTATTGTTACATTGGGCATTAGCATCAGGTAACTTAATTAGCTCTGACGTTATTGCAACTATGGCTTGTAGAATTGCATTAAAGTATTTGCTAATTATTTCAAGAGAATGTTAAAACATCTCAGCGCATTCACGATCTCCTGCTGCAAATGCAATAATACACATGAATATACTAATTTGCTCGATTGCGGGTACATGAAGTGAATCAGTCAATAATCCTTTTGAAATAAGAATATCACGTAGGGCTATGAAAGCGTCAGAATCCATGCACATTACGTTAAACAGAACTTTAGGATGCTCATTGTATAGTAGGTGCTCTAAATTTTGCAAACTACTGAATGGACGATTATACATTTTACGTGGCTACTGAGAAATTCATTCTGATAGTGTGTAGTCTTCAAGCCATTTCTCATTCTCATTTAATGCCAGGAACTCAAAGAACTCGACATGTCCACTAATAAAAGGAATACTTGTATTCATTTCAAACAATATTTTTCAGCAACCTAAATAGATCAGTTTGTACAAGTCTGACAAATAAATAAATATCCAAAAATAGAATAATTATAGTCTTTGTAAATATTACTTTTATTCTTATGATAAATAATTATTTTGTTCGTTAAAAAACCAATAAAATATTTCAGAATTCTTAGGTGACATCATCAACATTACTCAGTACATAAACATGCTTTGGAGAACGAAAACACTTTTATATTCCCAAGTACATAAATATAAAATACAGTTGCTCCACAAAAGAAAAATACAATTTAGTTAGGTTACCATGCATGTAGGAGGAATAACCAACCAAAGATTCATTAAGAACATTATTAATGTTACCAATGTAGTTGTGAAGAATTTCTGCCAAAAAAGCATGCCAAAATAAACGAGGAAGACCACTAATAGAAATATAATTAAGTTACAATACAGTAAAACAACATGAAATTGAGCTTAAGAAATGTATGATTGACATGCTTCTCATCACTTTCAAATCATCAAAACATTTCATATTCTTTGAAAACACCACCAACGTTATTAAACTCTCAAAGCAATTTATTAATTAGAAATCTATTTTCAAAAAAAAGTACATGAATTACCAATTATTCATCATAAAGTAAAAATCATAAAACAGGTAAAGCAACTCAGGAAGAAGACCAAAGGGAAGGTCTGCTTCAATATAGCTCAACACCTAAAATCGATAAGTACAAAAAATGGGCTTCACAAATATATGATTGACACGCTTTTCAGTCACTTTCAAACCATCAAAATATTTCAGATTCTTTGAAAACATCACCAACGTTATTACACCCTCAAAGCAAATTGTTATTTAAAAATCTGCTTTTAAAAAAGAGTACATGAATTACCAATTATTCATCACAAAGCAGAAACCATAAAACAGATAAAGCAGGAAAAAGACCAAAGGGAAGGCCTGCTTCAATATAGCTCAACACCTAAAATTGACAAGTACAAAAAGTGAGCTTGACATGCTTTCCACTCAATTTCAAACCGTCAAAACGTTTCAAATTCTTTGAAAACATCACCAACGTTATTACACCCTCAAAGCAATTTGTTATTTAGAAATCTGCTTTCAAAAAATTTGCTTTCAAAAAAGACTATATGAATTACCAATTTTTAATCACAAAGCAGAAACCATGAAACAGATAAAGCAACCCAAGATGAAGACCAAATAGAAGGTCTGCTTTAATGTAGCTCAACACTTAAAACTGACAAGTACAAAAAGTGAGCTTCACAAATATATGATTGACAAGCTTTCCAGTCACTTTTAAACCGTCAAAATGTTTCAAATTCATTGAAAACATCACCAATGTTATTACACCCTTAAAGCAATTTGTTATTTAGAAATCTGCTTTGAAAAAAGGGTACATGAATTACCAATTTTTCATCACAAAGCAGAAACTATGAAACAGATAAAGCAACCCAAGAAGAAGGCCAAAGGGAAGGTCTGCTTCAATGTTGCTCAATACTTAAAACCGATATGTACAAAAAGAGCTTCACAAATGTATAATTGTTATGTTCTCCACTCACTTTCAAACCGTCAAAAAGGTTCAGAGTTTTAAAAATATCACCAACGTTATATATAACTCATTCTCAATTTGTAATCAGAAGCATTCCAATTTATTTAAGAGGTCAATCAAACCATAAGCCCAAATGAATCACATGCATAAATATGCTCAGGAAAATTAAAACATTTCATTCATATTACTTGTAAACGCATATATTGTCAAAAGTGCATCTCAGAAATTAACAAAAAAATAAGTCACATTATTAGCACTTTTCAAATTCTATTTCAGCAGTCTCAGTCTCCAAGAACTACCCAAAATACAAAAAAATACATGGAACAACAAAGCTAAATCCAAATTGGTGTCGTAGCGAAGGTTGGGTCGGAGTTACATATATGTTCAACCCAAGCAGGGAGCTCTTCATCTGTAAGAGACATAAAAGTAGCTCTATTTTTCATATTTTTATTATTTTCTAGCATTTTAATGAACTCCTTGCTGGAGAGCTTCGGAATTGAATGCAACCTCTCGGTTGCAGCTACGATCCCTCCTTTGAAAGTGTAATTCTCAACCCATTTATTCACTACTTCCATTCTTTCAATATAAATGAATTTACGTCTCTCATCTTCCTTTGTCTTAAGTCCTTGCATCTTCTTACCTTTTTTGAAATCCGTAGTCCTCGATGTAGCTAACCTTTTCCCAGAACTAGAACCTCGCACACTTGTCTTACTGCCACTGCCTCGGAAGGACACATCTTCGTCGGCTTAGTTGATTGTTTGGTCTTCGATGTTAATTACTTCTATGTTTTTTGTATCTTCTTCAGCTTCCAAACTAACTGAACGGTTTCCGCGTACCGTTCCAATTGCCATACTTCCCTTAGCACTATCTTTGGTACAAATTAATTTTATTTTGTTAAAATGAATAAAGCCACTAAGCCTGCATTGCTTACAATCGGGATCTTCCTACAGTCAATTACAAATAATCAATTAACTATACGGTAGTTTGTCATATTTATAAGTAAATTAAATCTCATTAGAATTGCTTACCTTTAGTACCTCGTCCCACAATTCTGGCTCTACATCAGGCATACACAAAATTTCATTCTATTTCCATCCACTTTTTTCCTTTTAGTTCATGATAACGTTTCCATTTGGACTTCAAGTTGTGCCACACATCCATAACCTTCTACTTGGAGAAGTTAGAATTGAACTTCTCATTTAATTTTTGTACAATTTGATTCCAAACTGCAGGAGAGTTTGGTTGTGAACCCACAAGCTCATTATGTTTTTCTGCCTCCAACATTAGGTCAATAAGGTAATCCCTCTCTAAATCACTCCATTGTGTTCTAAGAACTTCCTCCTTTTTTTCCATTGAGTCTTGTCCAGCTAGTTCCGCTCCTTTCTCTCATCGACTCATAGTTCTCTTCTTAACTAGAAAAATAATTTAAGCAATTATCTTAAGAAAGTACAATAAAGGTATGTTGAAGTAACAAACTAACCTAACAAACTAACCTTTGTAATAATAGGTAATGAGTCCTTTTTTGAGTTTATCATTACACTCTTTATATAACAGTGGTTTATTTTCCACTGTATCAGCAGATGATTCGCAATCTGTTAAAGTCTGTACTGTAGAAATCATTTTGGCTTAATTTATTCACCGATAATATGACTTCAGCTAAAGGTAACTGAAGTACCACTACAGAGTCCTTCGAAGTGCAGATTTTTACCCTCCCAGACAAAGAAAAATTGCTACTCCACTGAACATATCCCTAAAATTAAAAGAATAAAAATGGCACAGAGCAAGTAATAAGAAACAAAAGTGATCTGTTGGCCCCTTTTTCTAATGAAAAAACATGCAGAAGTAGGAAGACTATATGAATATAAAAAGCAAAAGTGATCTATTGCACATTTGCTGGAATGACAAGAAGGCCGAATAATGCTTCATACCCTAATCATATTAATAAAGTTGATAATTCTCTAATCATCAGCTACGACATAAATCATAGAGGTAGTCATGTACCATATCGCATTGCATCATATGCTTAATGATCATCTAGGTAGAAAAATTTTCCAATAGAAAAAAGCCAAAAAATCACCCAAATATACCTGCTCCTTTCAATTGTATAAGATGTCTGAACAATCATGCAGATTCAATAAAGCAGACTTTGACAAAATCGATTCCAACAGAGCTAATGTCAAAGTAGGAGTACACAAAGTTGCGATTAACTTGCCACTGAAGCTGTAGAGGGAAGATGTAGGTTTGCAAAGAGGAGCGTAGAGCGGAGATCAACAAACCTCTATCCATTATGGAGATGGAAACATTTTGAAGATAAAGCAGGGGATGCACTGTGTAAGTGAATGATGCTTACCGACCACGAGTAAATACCCAAGCCGTCGATGTGCCGAACTCAACTTCAGCGGCAAGGAAGGATTGCTACAACCCTAGCGAAATATCGCGTCGGATGATTGCTAGGACAGAAAGTAAATGCAACCCTAATAAATCCTCCGCAACGCTCCGCGTCTACCCCCTCCGCTTAAATTTAACATAACAGGCAATTAATAACAGTTACGGTATTTGAAAACACTGTTATGTAAGTTTAATATTAACCTTGAAATTAAACAAACAAGGACTTAGTGTTAACTAATTAAGACCTTAATTAAATTTTTTTTTTATTTTGAGTTAAATATTAGAGTTGGTTAAATTATCATAAAAATTTAATCAAACAGATCGATAATATAATTTAGTCTAGTTGGATACTAAAATCAAATTTCTTATCAAATTCTATGAAATTATAATAAATTAATTTACAATAGTTATGATTTAATGATGAGAATGAATTAATAGAAATAATAACTATTTTATTTATTTATTTTTGTTATTTTTGGTAAATATTAATATTTTTAAATTAAAAAAAATGATAATAATTTACTAAATTAATTGCTTTATTAATTTGTCTAATCGGTCATTTCGTAATCTGGGTTATATGCCAACTTTTAAGTAAGGGGGCGTTTGGTTCAGTGTTATCTCAATGTTATGTTATGTTATTTTTAAAAAGTAATTGTTTGGTTTAATGACATCTTTAAATAACATTATAATTAATTACAAAAATGCCATTACATGCTGACATCTAGATGTCACCCCAAATCGGGCGACATCTCAAGATAACACCATCAATTTGTCATTATAATATCAATAACTTCCAACTAAATAAAAATTATTTGGATAACATTTATATTTTCTAATATCATAACATTGAACCAAACAAATGTCCATTGATGAATAACATTGACATTTAGATAACATGACATCTAAAGATATTAAAATAACACTGAACCAAACGCCCCCTAAGTTTATTTTTTGTGACATTCTTTTGATGTCAAGGGAAAAATATCAAGTTAAATTAAATTTAATTATAATATTTATCATCATCATCAATACTGTAATAAGACCAGCGATGATATATGGTGCTGAATGCTGGCCTGCAAAGAAGAAACATACAAATAAAATAAATGTTGCAGAAATGAGAATGTTAAGATGGATGTGTGGATATACACGAAAGGATAGAATGAGAAATGAGTATATCCGAAAGAAAGTTGGTGTTGCACCAATTGAGGATAAACTTAGAGAAAGTCGGCTTCGATGGTTTGGACATCTAAATCGTAGGCCAATTGAAGCTCCAGTTAGAAAAATTGAGTTATTGGATTTTGCCCATGTACAAAGAGAAAGAGGGAGACCAAAGAAGACATGGCAAGAAACTATAAGGAGTGATCTTAATTACTTAAACTTAGATAAGAATTTGGTAACTGATAGAGCGCAATGGAAACAAAGGATTCATGTAGCCGACCCCACCTAGTGGGATTAAGGCTTGGTTGTTGTTGTTGTTGTTATCATCATCATCAATACTTTTAAAAGTATCTTAATATCTTTAAAATTAGATTTATTATTTACATTGTAATAACTAGAACATTTATTAAGATTATATATTTATTTACACATTTAGGTTATGATAATATTCATTATAATTAAATTTGATTTATCTTGGCCCAAAACACTTAAAGAATGTTATAAAAAATTGCTGAATTAAAAATTGGCCTAGTCCCTACATCATAATAAGACTGGTTAGACAAGTTTATAAATTAATAAATCATTATTTTTTAAAATTAAAAAATATTAGTATTAATAAAAATAAAAAATAATCAAAATAAAATGTTTTTAATTATTAATTCATTATCTTTAAAAAATCATAAGTTTTTTTTGAAAGAAAAATAATTGGCATAGTTTGTTAAGTAAATTGATTTTAATATTAAATTGGACTATATTACATGCTGATTTACACTTTGATCAATTTAATTATGATTTTTATAATATTTAAACCAATTCTAAAACTCAACTAAAAATTAAATATTTTAAATTTTTATGGTAAAAAAAATTATTTTTTAAAATATAAATTGGTTAATTAACTCGAACTATATTTGTAGAGCATTTTTAGATCAGTAGAGTGGGAGTTTATATAATTTGAGAAACTCTGATTTTTGGGGTAAAGAATTAGAAGAAAAAAAAACATTTTTAAAGATATTTCGTGCAAACCCTAATTCCAGCCGAACTGAAGACAACGCAGGTTTTGATTTCCCGCCAAAATGCACTTCAAGGGGATTCGCGTATAGCTGAATCCTGTCATTCCTCCTTCCTCTTCCCCTACGGAGGCGAGTCGACAGAGAGAGGTGGAGAGATGTCGGGTTGGGACGAGGGCGCGGTGTTCTACAGCGACCAGGCGCAGTTTCCGCACGGCGGCGGCGATCCCGATCATGGTTCCCTCACCCGCCACGCAGCCCTTCGCAAGTTCAAGGAGTTTATCCGCGGATTCTCAGCCGAGAAGGGCGATTACGCTTACCGGTTCTTTCTTTTTCCTAATTTCCCACCATTAATCTCACCCCTTCGCTCCGTTTTTACTCATCTTCTTTCTATTTGATCGCAGTGAAAGCCTCGTCCAGAACCCCGAGAACCTCACTGTTGCCTTGGAGGACCTGGACGCCTTCGACGCCGAGCTCGCGGACAAGATCCGAAAGTTCCCTGCTGATTATTTGCCACTGGTATGCTAACCTTCCTTTTAGAGTTTGGTGGCTATGGTTTCTGGATTTTGTTAGGTTGTGATGCTCAAGGGGCTAGTTTTTTTATGTCATGCAGTTCGAGAACGCGGCTGCTGAGGTACTTGCTAGCCTTCGGTCAAAAGTTGCTAGCGAGACAGGGGAGATGGAGGAGCCTGTCACCGGAGATGTCCAAATATTCCTCTCTTCTAAGGAGAATTCAGTGTCGATGCGATCTGTTGGGGTTGGTTCCACTGCCTTCCTGTCAGCAATTTTACATTTTTATTTTACTTTACTGGGATAGTATCTTGTTTATGGGAATTGAGATCATTATACTTCTTCTATTACCATTTACTTAGAATGTAATTGCAAGAACGAAATTATTCATCTGAAAAAATTTTACAACAAGTGATGTTACGTGCAATTGACAGTTTCTCTGAAGCTTGCAATCAATAGCTTTACTCGAATGCAAATGCAAAAATCTCAAAGCAGAACTCCATTTGTGTATTTCAACCGCATTGCAGACCCGTTGCCACATCTACTACAGGACCTCCTTTCTGATCATAGCAATTGACCTGAATATTAAACTTAGAAAAACAATCTGTTATCCGAGTGTGTGTGTCACAGTGTCAGTGTGTGTCATATTAAGAAGCTTTTGAATTAGAATGTTATTCCAATTCAGCCTTTTTGCTAATGATATTAAATGTTGATTTAATTTAGGCTAGTGATTTCATTCTCCAATCAAACTAATTTCATCTCATTCACTCAAAATTGATTTAATTACTAATTTGATGTGGATTAGGCTGAACACATGTCAAAGCTTGTCAAGGTTGCTGGAATCACAATTGCAGCTTCTAGAGTAAAGGCCAAGGCAACTTATGTTACTCTCTTGTGTAAGAATTGCAAGAATGTCAAGATTATTGCTTGCAGGCCTGGGCTTGGCGGTGCCATTGTTCCAAGATCCTGTGATCATGTTCCGCAGGTGAGCACTAAAGGAATTTGATGATTTAAGTCCTTTGATTACCATGCAATTTCTGATCTGTTGGATTGTGTTTTCCACTCTTCAGCCTGGTGAAGAACCTTGCCCATTGGATCCTTGGATAGTTTCGCCAGATAAGAGCAAATATGTAGATCTACAGACACTTAAGCTGCAGGAAAACCCAGAGGTTAGGGATAAAGCAAGCTTAATCTGAGTGTTGCACTACAACTTCTGCTCTTCTGGAAAATAAAACTAAAATATTACCTTGTATTTTAAGGATGTTCCTACTGGAGAGCTTCCAAGAAACATGCTCTTATCAGTGGATCGTCACCTAGTCCAATCTGTTGTTCCTGGCACGAGGTTGATAGTTATTGGAATATACAGTGTATATCAAGCATCAGCAGCGTAAGATTTTTAGTCAAAGTTTGATGGGGACATTATTTCAACTCATCTGAATCTTGCTATATCTTGGTTCGGCGAGGAAAGTACAAGAAGTCATCTGAATCTTGCTATGTTATTTATTTAACTCTGAAAGCTAAATCCTTGTCGTCCTATATTGCATAATTGGCACTGAAAGTTATGGCCTAGTCTGTCCTTCCACTGTTTTTCATCCATCTATTTTTGACCAAGCCATGCTTACGTGGTTACAATTGGCCTGATTTCTTTCCATCTCTCTTGACCCCCTATCGTGGCTGGTGAGCGGGTAGTAGCCCAGCGCATAATCATGGTTTATTTGATCAAATTACATATGTAAATAAAAATTTTGTGACTACACTGCAAAAGGCAGCGGCTTTATTCCCCCATAAAATGTCTGTTTCACCAGAATATTTAACCAAGATATTTACTTGATTGAGTGAACTTGAGGATAGATTTTACGTTGTGTTAACAAATATGTTGTAGGTTGATTTTGGCGTTAACTATATAATATAACAAGATTTTTGAGGCATCAATTCCTTCAAATTTGAATTTATTGAATGTTTGGCTTACTATACTAGTTTGTCTCCAGTCAGAAAGGAGCAGTTGGAGTTAAGCAGCCCTATATTAGGGTTGTTGGCATGGAACAAATGCGTGAGATGAACTCCAATGGCCCATCAACGTTCACCCTGGATGAGGTCAGTTTCTCTTCACTCTTTAGTGTGAGATTCATCCTGATGAACTGGAATTTAATATTCATGCCTTGTAGGAGTTGGAGCTCAAAGAATTTGCTCAAAGGCCTGATGCTTATGCGAAGTTATGCTCCATGATTGCTCCTTCAATTTATGGGCATGCTGATGTGAAGAAAGCCCTGGCCTGTTTATTATTCGGGGGTTCAAAGAAGGTGCTTATTTCAATTTCCTGAAGCTGTAACCCATGGGAGCAAAAGAATGCCATCTGATGGATTCTGTTAATGATGGATTTCTCTTAATCATGCATTCCCTTTTATTATTTGTGATACAGAGGTTGCCAGATGGTGTGTGTCTAAGAGGAGATACTCATGTTCTATTACTGGGAGACCCATCGACTGCAAAATCACAGGTTGGTTTAGTGATTTTTGAAACCAGGTCTCGGAATTTAATTATACGTTCTCTGGTAGTTCTTATTGAAGAAATACTTTCAGATATCCAGTCAAGTTAAATGAGGCCAACTCGTGTTTGTATTTGTGTGTTGGAGAGCTTAGTATCAAGGTTGATTAATGTAATCATTTTCAGGTTGACTTTGGAGTTTAATCGAGTAAATTTACAAGCTTATGATTTTTGAATTAAGTTTCTATTTATATAGTAAATATCTAATGCTTTGTGTGTACCTATGAAGGTATATCATTGTTTATTTTGCTTGTTTCTTTTATGATAGAGATATATATTATGTATGTAGGAAGAAAAAAGCCCAGCCCCAAAAAATGAAAAATACATATCCCAAAAGTGGGTTTGGGCTTAGTCCATTGGACTGTCCAGTGGTTTAAACCTTTAGTCTACTGGATATCACTGGATAATCCGGTGGATAATAGCGCACACCCACTTTTGAGCTATGCCTGTCTTTTTTTGGGCTGTGCAGCATAAATCTTGTAAGAATATAAATGTGTGTAAACAATTATATTGAGTTTATTCCAAGTTGAATCAATCTTATTTCAAGTAAGTTGAAGCTAGAACCAGATTGTGTTGGTGAAATGCAAAGGATTTTAGAGTGAGTTTTGAGTTTCTAATGTTATTATCAACTCTACTTTAGACTTACAGCTTGCTCTAATGTAGTAGTTTGCCTTTTATTCTTCAAAACCTATAATCCACGACAAGTTCTTTTTTCTATGGTTGTCTCTTTTTTCCTGTTTTATGGGAAACTTCTTTTCATTCTGAAGTTCCTCAAATTTGTGGAGAAGACTGCTCCAATTGCGGTCTATACTTCTGGAAAAGGTTCATCTGCTGCTGGTCTGACAGCTTCTGTTATTCGGGACAGCAGTTCAGTAAGTTTTTCTAGTTTCATTAATGTTCAACTTCGATCATGTTTCAGAAATTGAGATGTGGGGTCCTAAAATCGTAACCATCAACTCTTAATTATTTCAGCGTGAATTTTATCTAGAAGGAGGGGCTATGGTTCTGGCGGATGGTGGAGTTGTCTGCATTGATGAATTTGACAAAATGAGGCCTGAAGACAGGTACGGCTTATTGGCATAGCATTGAACTATTGTTTGTTTTCTTCAGTGTGACGTCAATTCATGAAGTTTTCTGACTTAGGGTTGCTATACATGAAGCCATGGAGCAACAAACCATATCAATTGCCAAGGCAGGAATCACTACTGTTCTAAACTCCAGAACTTCTGTTCTTGCTGCAGCTAACCCTCCATCAGGTCGTTACGATGATCTCAAGGTTTGTTCAATTTGATTATTGTTTCATAAAATAGCTGCTATGTTAAACGTGCTTTCCAAAATGATGTTTAATATAAATTGTATTTCAGAGGTATGATTTTATTTTTCATGAATATGACACCTTAGGTAACAAATATGTATGTTGGATACTTAGAATTACAAAGAAAAAAAAGTTCACTTTGAAAAATTTGTACGACTTCTGCCTCCACAACATAAAAATTGCTAATAAGTTCATCTCCTACAGACTGCGCAGGATAACATTGATTTGCAAACTACTATCCTTTCGAGATTTGACCTTATCTTCATTGTCAAAGATGTTAGATTGTATGAGCAAGATAAGGTATAGATAAAATTTTTTCTTTCCAGCTTTTATGTACTAGAAATAAAATGCTAACGCCTGAAACTGTGCATTTCCAGCAAATTGCTAGCCATATCATAAAAGTTCATGCCAGTGGTGCCGCCAAAACTAATATCAATGATTCCATGGAAGGGGAGAATTGGTTGAAGAGGTACTAAATGTGGTTCTTGGCTCTTTGCTCTCAAAGCTGTAGTATGTTGTTTTTAGACATCTCCACGTACTTGTCAGTGGGAAACTCACAAGTGGGGCTGGCACCAAATCAACTTTGAGCAAGTTGAATCTAAACTCAAATCAAAGTTCTATCTTTGAGATGTTGATTCAAGTCAATCAAAAACTAATTTGAGTTTTGAGTTGATTGGAAATTCCAAAGATTGAAGCGACTATGCAAGTTTCTCAAAAACTCGGTTGGCTGGCTTTCTGCTTCGGTTTCTCATGGCGATCTTCTAATTTCTTGCCATTTTCTCTTATATAGATGTTGAGCTTTCAGCTTAAATATTGAGCTTAATATGTATTTTATGTAACTATGATATTGCCTTAACGTAGATGCATGCATGTGCTATACCTTGCATTTACCTTTAGTTTCTTCTACACTCCCACCATATGAAATTGGTAAATCCATATAAATATAGATTTGTAAACCATTTAGTTGAGTTCAACGACTAGGAACTCGAGCAATTTTGAATCGACTAAAAGCCATTATCTATTGAATTTCGAGTTTCTAATAATATTGGCAGCCCTACTCATGAGACATATAATTAATACTGCTATTTCATTTTTCAAATATTTTTCATCAACAGATATATAGAATACTGCCGGGTTAACTGTCAGCCAAGGCTATCAGAGAAGGCTGCTGAAATGTTGCAAAACAAGTACGTTGAGATCAGACAGGTGTGTTTACTGCAAGTAGTATTATAAAAAAAAAGGTAAGCCCACTAGTTATTTTCCTCTCTTTATGAGGTAGCTTATATTCTAGTTTCATGTATCTTGTAGAGAATGAGGCAGCAGGTTCACGAAACAGGGAGATCTGCTGCAGTTCCGATAACAGTGAGGCAACTCGAAGCAATAATAAGGTTGAGTGAGGCTCTGGCAAAGATGAGATTGTAAGAATCTACTATTCCTTTCCTAGCTTTGGGCTGTGTAATTGGCTTTATCCATGGTTTGTGGATATGAGCTCATTGTAGGAGTAGCAGAATTGCCCAATGGGTCCTGTTTGATGTGAACCCAGAACCTATCTGACTAGCTAAACCCAAATTTAACTTGATCAGGTTTGGGTTAACCTGTTAACCGGATTCATTTATAACATAAAATCTTCTGAAATGATAAAAAGTTGGCAATTTAGATTAACCCAAATCTGATATGACCTGAAAATCTATAATTCTCAATTGCTGTCAAAATTTCTGACTTAAATAATAATTGGGTTGATGAATTTGGTCAGGTTAATAGTTCAGGAGGGAGTATATAAAAATAAACCTTTTCTTTGATTACTTGGTTAAACTTAAATTGTTGATGCACGCACATTCAGGACTTCAGTTGCTACACAAGAGCATGTTGAAGAGGCATTTAGGTTGTTCAATGTTTCAACATTGGATGCTGCTCGGTCCGGCATAAACGAGCATTTGAATTTGACTCCTGAGATAGCAAATGAGATCAAGGTGAAGGATGAACACGACCTGTTTGGACTTGAACTTTATTATGTTCTCTGGATTTTCAGTAGGCTCTTTCTCATTTCTTTGTTGACTTTGTTGACAGCAAGCTGAGACGCAAATAAAGAGAAGAATGGGCATCGGAAGCCACATGTCCGAGAGACGCCTCATTGATGACCTTACAAGAATGGGGATGAATGAATCCATTGTAAGTAACAATTCGCTTGCATCAATTTTTTGCATCTAGCGTTCGAATCAAATTCGAATTTACCTTAAACTCAATCTCAGCTGATTTCTGCTGAATCATTCTACTTCTTTCTTATCCATGTATATAAATTGTTATAATTCAACGTGCTACTGTGTTTTTACGTATTACTGTCATCTATATACACATGCAAGTATTTTTATTATTCTCATTCAGACCGAATTTGTATCTCAATCAATAACCAAGCAAATAAATTCAGGTTGTGAAGAACTAAGCTCAATTTCAAACATAATTGACAGCCTATATTTGTAGATTCAATTTTATGTAAATCTACATTTTCATTTATATAATTATTCATATCTTTTTCAAGCTGAGTGATGCATGATTTATTTTCGACAAATGTACATAACTAAATATATAGAACATTTATTATCTTTTATATCTTGGTATTTTATTTCTAAAAATTTGACTTGGAGTTAATGTCAAGCTATGAGGTCGAAGTGATGCTTGCATGTTTCACAGATAAGGAGAGCTCTGCTTATTATGCACCAGAGGGATGAGGTGGAATATAAGCGAGAAAGGCATGTGATTGTTCGCAAAGCCTGAGGTTGATGATTTTGCTAGAGGAACAAGTTCTACACATCTCCTGGATTTCAGCAGAGCTGTGAAATGGTGATTAAAATGCTATGTTGATCACCTTTTAGCTCATTATATTTGATAGTTTTGATTTTGCTTGAGATGGCATGCACTGATGTGGGTTTGTCTGTGTGTGAAGTTCTCTTTCCATTTATGCATATTGTGAGCTGTATATTATCATAATGTTTTACTCTGTTTGATTCAATACAATTTAATTATTTATGTTATACAAATAATTTGTTATCTATAAAGTATAATTTATTTGGTTGAATATCATCATATTGAAAATGATTATGTTATTAATTTATTTTTATTCTCTCAGAGAGTTCAATATTTACATCCCATCACTTTTCATTGCTTGTGTAGTTGTGTAGATGTCACTTTATTTTAGTTGATATTTAGAAGCTTTAGAGTAGTAATTTTATATTTTCTTATAATGTTATTATATCATCAAACTAAATAATTTATTTTTCTAAATAATATAATATAAAAGTTTAAAAAAAAAATGAAATAACTAAAAATAAGTGATCTTTAATCTTTTTTTGGAGCTTTAAATAAGCCTTAATTTATATATTAAAAAATTTCAATTCTCAATTGAAATGAAATACAAGTTTTAAAAACCGGACCGGACCAGCCGGTTCAACCGGTCGAATCGTGAACCGGTCAGTCAATCGGTCCGGTTTAATTTTATAACCGGATCCACTTAAAATCGGCCAGAATCGATCTAAATCGCGGTTCAACCGGTCAACCAGTGAACCAGTACGGTTGGACCGGTTGAGTTTAAAATTAAAAAAAAAACTTTCCTAAATCCTAGATCCCTAATTCAACCTTCGTTCTGTGGCCTCTACTCGCGCGCAGTCACGAATTTGCGATTCCCCTTGCCTTGCACTCTCTTCTCCAGCCCCCATCCTCTCGGAATAATTTAGTATTTTAGTATTTTAGTGATATGAAATGATGAAATAATTTAGTATTTTAATATTGATAAAGCATACTATTTGTTCAGATTTTTTAACGATTACTAAATATTATACTCAATTTGTGATTTGCGAATATTTTGTTGGGTTATTGTTATTTCGATTTGTTTGGAATTATTTTTTGGGTTATTGACATAAAATATTATTTGTTAAATTCAATTATTAAATATTCATTTTATGTATAATTATTGTGTTTATGTGTGAATAATATATATCTTAATTATATTTATATTATATTTTATTAGTTTTTTTAACTTTTATTTCATCCGGTTCGATCCCGGTTCGACCCCGGTTCGACCATTGAACCTTGAACCTTTTAGTCTACTGGTTCTGAAGTCGGTCCGATTTTCAAAACCTTAATGAAATATATAATTAAATTATAAATTATTTTGAAACATAAGGAATTTTTTCTACATCATAAATATATTCTCTACAATTTAAAATTATATTATTATTTATGTAGTTCAAGAATTTTTTATTTCTATGTTGGACAATTCAGTTATTTGTTATTATTCATTAAATTTAGAAACTTATTAGGAATCGGTATGTGCATTAATATTCTCTTTATTTAAAAGATCATCTAACAATTATTTTTTTGCACTTTTTGATCATGAGTTATCACATATACTCTTTTAATTCCTAGAGCTTCAATAGTTGTGGATACATAAGTGTCTAAGAAATCATAAAGAGATTAGTGCATCCTCTAAAGTTCTAAGTTGGCGAATTTCAAAGAATCATGGAGCTCGAGTCTAAGCTGATTGTTGGAAGCGAGTAAGAGGATGAAGTAAAAGATCCTCTAACACTGTCCTTTTGCACACTTGCTTCCATTCACTCTCATCATATGTTGTCAAAGCTGATGAGGTGTATCAAGCTCAATTCTTTATACAATATCAATCGGACAAATGATGTATCATCAAATGGACAATTGGACGAGTAAAATAAATCAGTAGTTACAAAATTAGACTCAACAGAGGAACAAATTGTCTATTTAGGATAACAAAATCATCCATCTACTTCTAGGTGTAACAAATTATCTATTAACAAATGGGTAAAATGTATAAAATTTATTAGACCAACCATCTGACGATCGATGGACTGTTTGATCTTGTAATCAAATCATCGATGCGGCATAATAAATTAGGTATTTTTGTGTATTCATATGTTATAAAATTTTTTCTATAAATACGTCTTTATATATCTTGATCTTAAATTTTTGGATAATCTCATAAATAAGAGGCTATTCCATGGATTTAAGGTATTCCACAAGTCTAACTGTCTTCTTTTTCTTATTTCTTTTATTATTTGCACTTGCTTTATTATTTTGCTATGATTTTTTGATCTTCCATATTATGACGTAAGAAAACTAATTTGGGCTGCAGTGTTGTCAATAATTTCCAACTAGCCCAAGACTTGACAAAGATTGTTAAAAACTAAAATGAGATCGATATTTTTTACGTGGAAATCGATAAAGACGAAAAACCACGGCGCCTCTCTCTGGGCGGCTTTGAAAAGGATTCACTAGTCAAAGAACTGATTACAGTGGAAAATGAGGCTCAGAAAAAGATCGCTTTTCTCTTATTACGTTACAATTTATAGTCTGAATTTTTTTTTCAATTCTAACGCATGGGGGATGGCTTAAGGTGCTTCAAGGACTGTTCTCCTGTCCTGCAGACCGGTAGCCATGCTGATACGGATGTACGACGCCTGAACTAGACCATACCTCTTTAATGGGGTATAAGGGGCCATTCCGCGTAATTTCTCTGAACCCGCTGTTCAATTTGAAGACTCTTCTGCTTGAGGCTGTTCGTCTTGCGCCACTTGCCTGATTTGTGAGGATTGGGCCTCTTCCACGTGTACACTCCAGATCTTACTTTGTGGATTGCGAGGCAACAAAGATATAAAGTTGTTATTTGTTGACGAAGATCATTGACTTGGGAAGCTAGCAATTGTGTTTTTCGTTGTATTAATTTACTAAAGTAAGCCCTATAGTATCAAGAGTTTAGTGTTTGAGAAGACGGAAAGTCGAGAGATCCAACTGGTTATGTTTAGCCATTTCTTTTGTTCCGAAGAGTCTAAAGTCAATACGACTAAAGAAGCTATCCTCTCAAAACTAGTCATGTTCGACAAATTAATATGCAAAGCTTGATATGTCAGGTATAATCATGTCGTATCTAATATGTCCAACAAGATGTGCCTGATTAGAATTTGTCGACAGTGGAGTGCATCTAATTTTCTCGAGTCAATGCCAACTTGCATTGATCTATGAGCTCAATATTTTGGGTGTCAATGATTCGTTGAGCATCGGAATTAGAATTTAAGCCTTTTGGGGTCATTCCCCATTCGACGGCTGATCATGAATCCACTCTTTCAGTCGTTCACATCAAATAAAATCAAAAAAATAAAATTTTCATCTGTAACCAATTTATTCAAAACTTTCATTCTCATTTTCGAATTTTAAAAAATAATTTATATTTATTTTATTTCATACAAAAATTTTAATATTAAAAAAAATATTTCACGTCATGCACAAACACCAATATATTTTCTCTCTCCAACCTATAAAACCCTCTTGCTCCAAAGCCCTCACTAAAAAAACATTATAAAATAATATACATTTATTTAAATATATATTTATACATACACAAAAAATAACATATCCATTAACACGAGTATCTATCAACATGAAGTTTACTTAGCACATAATTGACGGAGTAATGCTATACTATCATAAATAGCTCAAAATTAGAATTTTTATATAGCAATAAGATAGGTAAAAAAAATTTAATTTTACTTATGCGACACAATTGCTATATAAAAAATTTGGGACATTTACTTGTATGTCACATAATTCTTATAACCACATATATTTTCTTCATAAAATTTATACTATGGAGTGTGAAGAAAGTGTGTGTGATGTAATACATAAAAATTTGTGTGGCATATTGTAAATATCTCAAAAACTTTTAATTGAGTTTAATGTTGGGAATTAAATCGAATATTAATTCTCAAGTGAGCCAGAATTTATGTACCTTTTTGTCCACCATTGGTGGTTGCGACAAACCACCGATCGCCGCAGCTGTACACACTGCAGAAAGCCTGCAGGCAGGTGAGGAGGAGCAGCAGCATCGCCCCCAGCAGTGTCAGCACCTGCCACGATCCGAACACGTATTTCTTCACGAATATCATCGTCCTCACGTTCCACCTTCGGTTGTAGTAGCTGTTCACCTCCTCCAGCGTCCTGTCCATCAACGTCACCTTCGAAACCCTGCTTGATCTGCTCATCCCGTTCCAGAGGTCCGCCACCTCCTGATCGCTCTTCATCCGGTTCACGACGATACCCTTCTGCCTCAGCAGCTTCACGTCCTTCTCCGAGTCGATGATCCCGTTCATCAGCTCGGTGTACCTCGCGAAGATCGTGGGGCCGGCGACCGCCGACGTCTCGTACGCCACCAGGTTCCGGAGCACCACCTCCGTGTTCTCGTCTAAGCTGACTGTCGGGAGGTAGAGGGTCGCCTTTTTGTTCTGCTGGATTTCGAATCTTATTGTTGTCAGGTCGCCGTTGCTCGGGGCGAAGCTCACTCCGGCTCCGGCAAGCTCCGTCACCGAGGGGACAGTGATCTCTTCGACCAACGGGAGCTTGTTCTTGGATTCCTCCTCCCCGTCGCCCTTGCCCTCTTTCGCGTCTCCGTGGTGGAGCAGAGACTCGATCCCGGGGAAGTTGGAGAGGATCTTCCATGGAACCTTCATTATGAATTTGATCGGTCCGGCGATGAAAAGTCTTTTGATCGCTTGGATCGTGGCTCCATCGTTCACGCTGGAAGCGTAGTTCCACACGGAATCGAAGACCCTCCTCACGCATCCCTGATCAACAGCGGTTTCCTCCTTCGGATCGACCATGTCGATGAGGCAATCGGATTCGGCGGGATTGATTTCTTCCAGTTCCGTCGCCGAGGAGACGATGATGCAGTAGAGGAGCTGGAGAAGGTGAGCGTATTTCTTCGAATCTATAAAGGAGATGCTGGACGCCATCTGCTTGAAGGGAATGACCTCCTTCACGACGGTCAACAGCATGTCGGAGAGCTCGCCGTCGGTGGCAGCGAACTTCTCCGGCGAGCACTGATGGCGCCGGCGCAGCATCTTTCTGAGGAGGAAGAGAGGGATCTGATTCTCCAGCATCATCGAATCCCTGGTGACGAAATCGATGGCCGCCTTAAGCCTCCCGGCATCCATCCTCTGTTTAGGCGATCTCTTTTGTGCTTCAGCGGAGAAGCTGCGGAGGAACTCGAGCAAGAAGGAAGCGTCGATCACCATCATCCAAACCAGCGTCTCTCCGGTGAAGTCCAAGTGCCTGCAGCACAGCAGCAGGTGGGAATATTTTTTTAACGATTCAAATTTATTAATTTATTTTATTAAACCCCTCAATAATATATATTTCTCCGAAGTTTTCAAATTTTTTAAATTTTCTATTTATATATTAAAAATCGAAGTTCTGTTATTTTCTTACGTCAATATAAATATTTTTAAATCAGCGTTGATCTTGAACATATAATTAGGAAAATAATGTAATTATCAAGAATATATAACAAAAATTTGTAAGTACTATCACATAAATATAGAATTTTATAAATATGGCATCTAGTAATAGAAAAATTTTGGGTGACCTTTTTATAAAAATCCCCTACTTTTTGGTATCTATGCAAAAAAATCTTGATTATAATATGAACGAAAATGCTGGCCCTATATGAAAAATTGGACCTATAATTATTTCTTTTGTGTTAGAGATCTATGATCAATCAATTTTAAGTTAGTTTGAATCAAGACTTCTTTTTTTGGACTTTGATTTAATGTTATGAATATATAAAATGAATATTTTTGCTGTGTGGAAAAGATTAATCCTGCTAAGGATGCAGGTTGCATTAATTCATGTTTTCACAATGGGTTCAGTTTCGACCACAGGATGCACGCATATTCGAAGTATGTAGATCAACTTGAATCTAAATACACCGACCTGAACCTAATTTAAAAATATTTTGAGCTGAAATCCAAAATCCGTGAAGAAATCCCACACAACAAGAATCAAAATCACAAATCGTGCAAAAACATGATGCGAAGAAAGAAAAAACAAAAGCACAAATTAGATTTATGTGAAAAACTCTAAATTCAGGAAAAAATCACGGCTTCTCTCAATCTGAAACTCCCAAATTTTAGAATAATTAACAATAATTAGAATTATATTAGGATTAGACTTACATAATGTATTTATAGAAAAAATTCATAAGAAATTAAACGCAGATATTCATCTCGTGAGACTCATAGTATCAAAATGCTTGAAAGCTCGAGTGAATAATGTCATCCAGTCTCCATTTATCGTCAATCTATGTCACATTTATCTTCTATATTTATATTACAGAAAATCTAGGCTCCACAATACCGTTAGACACAAAGTTAGGTTTATGTCTATTGTCACATTAACTATACTCAATACGGAAAACTGCATAATGAGCCCTTAGCCGTTTAAAAAACAAAAAGAAAAAACTTAATGGGCTTTATTTGCTTGGGCCAATAAAAGAAAGCCCAAATGTTAATGAAACCAATTTTAAATCTTTTTAGGATCTATTTGTTTGTAAAATTTAATCTTAATAAAATTAAATTTAAAATTAAATAGAGATATTTTTATTAAAATTTATGAATAATATAAAATAAAATTAATTATTATATTGAGATATATAAAAAATATATGATATAAAGGATATTAGAGATTGAAAATTTAACAGCTAATAATTAATTTTATTTCACATTCAAATTTAAGGGAATTTAACAGCTAATTCCCCATAGCTTGAAAAGGATATTAGAGGTTGCAATTGAAGGTGGTCACGTGATTTCGACTGGGCTTTAAGCGGTAGCCACCGGTGTCCTCAATGACTCTTCGAAGAAGTGAAGGTTCTTCTTTGTGGACCATATATTTTTTTTTTGCAAGAATTTGAAAGCAATTTTAGAAATATATGTATCCTTTAATTTAAGGAGAGTTATTTTGATGTTATATCAATTGTTACGTTATTTTAAAAAACTAATTATTTAATTTAATAATATGTAAATAATATTATAAAAAGTTATAAAATTATTATTAAAAAATAATATTTAAATAGTAAAATATAATATTAAAAAATATTAAACTAAATATCATTTAGAAAAAAGAATAAGATTTATTTTTTATATCTTGAGTGTGGTTTTCTATCAATTAATGACTCTTAATATGGTGTTAAAGATTATTCTATTTTAACCACATAAATTTAATATTTTTGTGATTCATATTATTTTAATAATATTATTATTTTTAATATTTATTCACCATATAAAAATCATAGATTTCAATGTTTTACATGTCTTCCTTAAAAATATTTTTTATTCATTTAATTCTCAAACATAAATACTTACACATATGGCCCTAAATTTTTATCAAATTAGAAAAATCTGAGAAAAATTTAGTCATTGATCGATACAAAAAGAGTAAAATTTTTAATTATATAATATTTAACTTTAATAATTTAACGAGTAAAAAATTTATTTTTAGAGGTGATTTAATAATTTAACACTTTAACTAATTCATCGATGTTTGCTGCGGATATTACGTACTTGTGGTAGTAGGATCGGATCCTCTGCTCGTGCTTCATGAAGCTGCCGACGAGGTCCTCCAGATTCAGATCCCGGAGCTCGGCCTGAACCTTCCGAGCGGCGGCGAGCTTGTACCGCTCCATGTCGTACAGATTCGGCTGCCAATGGTGGTACGGCCCGAAGGCGAACAGCTGGGGGATGTAGGCTTGCGGCTTCAGAGCGATCAGATTCCTGGGGACGAAGAAGACGGCAACCTCCGCCTTCGCTTCTTCTTCGTCCTCCTCGGCTTCCTTCCGCTCGACGGCGCAGGCGCGGCGGACGAGCGACAGCCACCGCTGCTCGTCGAAGGAAGATTGGCTCTGGTTCAGGTACAGCATCGGGAGAAGGAAGTCGGAGGAAGACGACGCCATTGATGATGAGCTCCCAACGGCGAAACCCTAAATTGCAGATTTTGGGAGTTTTGGTTGCCTTTTAAAGGCGGGGTTATGTGGTGGATATGGCAGGCAATAGGCATCTAATTTTTTTTGGTTTTTTTTTTTTTTTTTATTATTATTTTCAATCAATGATGCCAAATGCAGTTTGTACCATAAAAAAAAGATAAATGACAAACATATCATTTTATTTTTCAAGAATATAAATAGAAATATCTTACACCATTAAAAAAAAGATAAATTGCCTCTAAAAAAGTAATTTTAATTATAAATTAACTATAATTTTTTAAAAATTTTAATTTAAGTGTTCAAGATTATAGCAATACTATAATTTGATCTCAACTAAATCAGATAATTAAAATTTTAGCATTATATTTTAAAATTATTTTTAATTATTAGTTTTTTTTACATTTTTTAGAATATTATTTTAAAATATTAATATTTTATTTTTATATTTTATATATTTTTATTTTACTCACTATGAATTATATATAGGGATTTGTTAATTGATAGAGTGCAGTGAAAATAAAGTATTCATATAATTGACCTCACCTAGTGGCAATTGATACTTACTTGATCTTAAGTTATACTTACTTTTTTAGATAAATATATATCTACTTATCTACTGGCTAAACGGACAGTCCAATTTGCCAAATAGATAGTTCGATCAACCAATTCCAAATTATCCGATCGGCCAACTGGACAGTCTGTTCGCAATTTCGCCCGCTGTTTGCAATTGACGAATATCAGACGCTTGAACTTGATAATTTTTCTTTGCACAGTCGAGATGTGGTATACAGGTCACGATCATGGAGGGGTCTGATTTTGGATGGTTCAATCAGCGTGAAAAACATGATTTTTGGATATATAATAATAGATTGAGGAAGACTTCTAAATTATCAAAGTAGTTTGCAGTTCATTTCACGTTAGATGGCCACAGATTGGTTGCTCTAGCTGGTCTAGGCTGTTCTATGTTTAGCCAACACACGTTTATCATGTTTTATTTATGAACTTCCCAAAAAATAAATATCAAATGTAAATAATATTAAAATTTAATTATTTTATATATTTAATATCTAAATATTTAATATTATATGTTGATCATAAAAATTATATAAAAATTAATATCTTTATTGTATATATACCACGACTTTGTGGCATAAGCTGTGCATGAGGTTTTATGGCCAAAATGTAATATTAAAAATTTGTGTATCAAGAGATCTAGAGAGAGGAAGAGGGAGAAGAGGGGGGTGTGTGATGGCCATCGCCAAAGAAGGTAAGAAGTGATTGCTGGGTGAGAGAGGCACATGAATGAATCGTCCCACATGAATGAATCGTCCCACATTAAAAATAGAAGAGCGATCTTAAAATGTATAAGTATATAACGTGATTTCAAATAGTAGAAGCACCTTTTGGAGCAAAACTATGAGGCTAATGATACAAAATTTCATAAGAGTGCTTTTTGAGAAAATAATCACGTAACTAATAATAGAAATTTTATAATTAACATGCTTTTAATGTGTAATTTCTTAAAAAATATTTAAATTGTAATAATCTGCTTAAAAAATACCTGTTAATATTCATATATATATATTCGGAATCTAATATAAGTATATCTATTATCTGAGAACTCAAAAATAATTATTTTAATAAAATATATATTTATTGAAATCTTCTCCTCTGCCTTTCTCCCACCTTCCCATCCACCAACGGTCCCTATAAATAGGCTTTAGAAATAGGCTCTAGCGGCGAGACTCTGTTAGGTAAGAATTCTGGTCTTACTAAGCTTAAATTACATTCAGTGATTTTTCTTGTTAACTCAATTGAATTAGTGATTAACCTGTTTAAACATATGTCGACCCAGTTAATCCGTATCAAATCAGATAAATCTGTGTCGACCCATTAAACCCTGAGTTAACCTGTTTGACCCAAGATAACCTGTGTTGACTCGTTACATCTGAGTCGACCCGTTACATCTGAGTCAACTCGTTTGACCTGAGTAACCCGTTTGGCCCGATCACTCGCCTTATTGAGTTTCAGGAAGGACACAGTCACTCGCCTTATTGAGTTTAAGATGAACCCTAACATCTCTATAGCGGCCAATCTTGACCAACCCTAGTTTCTTTTTTAATGTGTTAGATACTACCGAGGAAGTAAGATCACCCCTGAGGTGGCCAAACAACGTATATTGACAGCCTTACCCTCTTATTGGGATAGAATCAAGGCCTCAATGATTGAGATTTCTCGACTAGATCACCTACTCACTGCCTTAGTCACCATAGAAGCCTATTACCGAGATAATTGATCTACATTCCGCCACTATGAGCCACCAAATAATTCAGTGGAGCTAGAATCAAGAAAAACTCAGATGGACACAGACCAAATGTTACCCATCATTTCCAAACCTTCAAGTAGCTTTTCAAAGCCAACAAACCTCGAGTTGACTCTTGCAACTCCAACTCCCCGTAAGGAAACTAAGGAGATGTCAGCTCTCATCAAGAGTTCTTTTACCCAACCGGAAGAGAATCCTGAACCAAGCCCTACCTCATCTTCAAAATCTAGTGTACCCAAACCCAGTTGTGGGTCTACTTTTCTGATATGTAATAGTATTTTCTAAATAAAGTGTTAGTTTTATGTGCTTACATATATTGTTTACCAGGTGAAAATGAAATCTCAAACTGATTCTCTACAAAATCAAACAAATAAAAATTGGGAGAATAATACAATGATCTCTAGAGATGCACTGTATATGGATTTTCGAAAGGAAAAATTACCCCAGTTTGCGGGAGGTCCAAATCCTCTAGCTGGGGAGGAATTGATTGATCGATTGGAAATAAATTTTGAATTTATTGAGTGTCCAGATGACAAAAAGACTGATTTTGCTTCTTATATGCTGACCGGTGAAGATCGTAAATGGTGAAAGTCTAGTAGAATTTTCATATAATAATAGCTACCATGCAAGCATCAGGATGGCTCCGTATGACGCTTTATATAGCAGGAAATGTCGATCACCTTTGTATTGGGATGAAGTTGGAGAAAGAAGAATGCTAGGACCCGAGATCATTGAAGTCACTTTGCAAAAGATCAAAATAATCTTAGAACGACTTCTAGCAGCCCAGAGTAGACAAAAAGCCTATGTTGACACAAGAAGACGAGATATTTGCTTTGAGTCTGGAGAGCATGAGGTATCTCTAAAAAAAGAGCATCTATCGATTTGGTGTTAAAGGTAAGCTTAAATCAAAGTACATTGGTCCCTTTGAAATCATCCGCCTGGTTGAAAAGTCAGCATATGAGCTTGCATTACCTCCAGAACTAGCAGGAATTCACAATGTTTTTCATATTTCATCATTAAGGAAGTACGTAGCTGATCCGAATCACGTACTAAAATATGAACTGCTAAACATATAACCTGATCTATCTTATGAGGAAAAGTCGGTTAAAATTCTTGATCGAAAGGATAGGATACTTCGAAAGCGAACTATTCCCATTGTGAAAGTTTTATGGAGAAATCATCAGGTGGAAGAGGCAACCTGGGTGACGGAAAAATCAATGAATGATAAGTACCCACATCTATTCAGGTAAATTTGGGGGACCAAATTTCTTAAGTAGGGAAGAATGTAATAATCCGCTTAAGAAATACCTGTTAATATTCATATATATATATATATATATATATATATGAATCAAATATAAGTACATCTGTTATCTGGGAATTCCAAAATAATTATTTTAGTAAAATATATATTTATTGAAATCTTCTCCTCTGCCTTTCTCCCACCTTCCCATCCACCAATGGTCTTGCCCTATTAAATTTGCCTCCTCAACCACCAACTACCACCCACCAACGGTCCCGCCCTAATAAGTTCACCTCTCCCTATAAATAGGCCCCAGAGCCCTCAGATAGAATCCACAACCACTGCATCGTTAGCCCATCTTGGTGCGCCTCTCCTCCAGCGGTGAAACTCTGCTAGGTAAGAATTCTGGTCTTACTAAGTTAAATTTACATTCGATGATTTTTCTTGTTAACTCAATTGGATTAGTGATTAACCTGTTTAAACATATATCGACCCAGTTAACTCTAAGTTAACCCGTTTGACCCAAGATAACCTGTGTCGACTCGTTACATCTGAGTTGACCTGTTACATCTAAGTCAACTCATTTGACCTGAATCAACCCATTTGACCCCGATTCAGCCCGTTTGACCCGAGTCAACTCGATTGACCCATTAAACTGAACTAACTTAATTTGACCCAAGTTAACCTGGTCTGACTCATTTGAACTGGTCTGACCAATTTTAGTCCACTTTGCTTATCTGACTTATTTAGCCTATATAACTTAAGTCAATATTTTAAACTATTAAACTCAATATTGATTATTCATATTAAACTGAATCAGGGAACACGTGATCCACCAGCAAACTAATACCATCTCTCATCCAGGTAAACAATTTTCACTGAACCTAGGGCATTGTGATTATTAAATTAAAATAACTAATATATAAAATAATATCAATTATATTCTGTGAACTATATTCTGCATTTTCTGCATGGCTTTATGCCGATATTCTGTTGGGCTTTATGCTAAGATATTATACTGGGTTACATTGAACCCATGTATCCTGAGATATATGATATTATGATGAGCTGGGATCTCGGTGATTGGCGAACCACCTTCTGGACGCGTGGTGTCGTGTGGGGGACGTACCTGCATCCTGTTATTCTGATGTCATACTAGTGACGTATCTGATAAATCTGTTGTCACACTGGTGATGTATATCTGTGGATTCTGATCCTTTATCATTATAAGATTTATACATATTAATATATATGCATAGTATGAAACATGATAATATTGTAAGGTGATAAGTTGATATTACAAGTTAATCTGATATTCTGATCTGTTGTTAAATTAAGCTATAAAACCTCACCTGGCCTATGGTAAGGTGGAAGTTGTTTACTCGATTTTCGTGACTGACTGTCTGTTGCTTTTCAGGTAAATAATCTGTTGCTAGGAGAAGACTGTAAAATCTCAAGAAAAATGTTTCCCTACATTCCGTATGGTCCCACTGATATTTACCTTTATCCAGTTTAATTACTTTACCTCTCAGTTTTCTAATCTAAAGTTACTCTGGGTGACCTACTTAGTGTTCGAACTTATGTAATCCTGTTATGAGAAGAATAAAAATGCCTTTTTCTTATAATCTGTTCTGTGATTCTGACTATAAGTCTCCTTTTATTTTATGGATAATTGGTCCTTAAAATGAGAGTGTGACATAAATCATATGATGTTTTAAAATCAAAATGAATAATATTTTCACATTAAAAATATGGGATGTTGCACTTCCCTATTCTTTCACATTACAAACATTCACATCCCAATAATCACTTTCACCTCTTAAAAGCGCCTAACCTGTACACAAGAACCCTTGTATTTTGGGAGTTCTTATAAGTTGGCCTGGTCTACCAGCTTGACTCGAATTTAACTCATTTATTATATAAATCAAGCAATAAGATTCATAATCTAACTTATTAAAAAGCAAGTAATGCAAATAAACTCATCAACTTGTTTATCATAGTTTTGACAATTAAAAAAATTGACTAATTTGACATGCACACAACAATTAATATAAAAATTATTAAAATTGACACAAAAAATAAAAAAATAATAGTTGCATTAAATGTACATCTAACAAGTCATAAGTAGGTCAACCCATCAACTCAAACAATCGTTTACATTGGTCTTAATTGAATTATGACCCTAACCATGCAAGACCAACAAATCGAGTTAAGCAAGTCAGGTTCGAGTTGAGTTCATGAAATAAAAAAAATTTGGCACCTCAAAAATTCTTCATGTAATAGAGATGGTTAAATGAAAATTTCTGAAAGATTCACTAGACCTATATTAAACTCTTCCTTCTAAATATCACATCCCAAAATAAAATATCTTTAAGCCTTGTTTGACATGAGTACCAAAATTTGGATCAAAATAATACTAATTTAAAATAATAATAATAATAAATAAATTTTTTTAATATTCTACATAAATTCTAGTATAAAAAATATTATTTTATTTCATATACATAATAATTTTCAATAAAAAAATAAATTTTATTTTACATTTTAAACTAAAATACTAAAATTGAGTATTTTAATCTAAAATGTGAAACAAAACTAATATTTTTATTAAAAATTATTGAGATTGTGAAACAAAATAATATTTTTCATATTAAAATTTGTACAAAATGATTAAAAAAATTTATTTATTATTATTATTTAAACTAGCATCATTTTGATTTTGATTTTAGTACTCACGCCAAACAGGACTTGAGACTATTCAAATAACGTACAAAAAAAACTTCTCCATCCCAAAGCTTAAATAGCGAGCTCCCACAGAAGCAATCTATCTAAAACAGCATTCAAAATCTCACAAAATGCTCAGTAGAATGTCATCAGTTCTGCTTCCAAATTGCCATTCTCTTCCATGAGGTCAATTCAGAAGGGATTACAGCTTCATCATCAGAGATAACAGCTTGGGCAATCAGCTTCCCCAGCAAACCATGGTAAAGCAGCCCCCTCGAACCGAGGCCCCCGACCAACCAATATCTGCAATTTGTATCCTTCCCTCGGCCAACTGCTTCGTCAACACATCCAAGAAGCGGCAACGATCCGGCAGCAGTCAATGGAGGCATTGCCCGAATCCCTGCTCTTGCTTTCACAAACTCCCACTTCTTTATGGTTGGAAAAACTGCTGATGCTCTTGGAAGTAGATCACTGACTGCCTTCGATGCTTCTTCGGGAAGTACACGAGGGGAGTAGTTTTTCGACCCCCAGTCCCATGTTGATCCCATGAGCAGACTTCGGGGCCCTTGGAATGCAAGCCAGGCGTCGGATAGGATTGAGGGGGAATTGATGCAGCACTCACTTTCTCTGGAGGGATTGAAAAACACATATATCATACAAATATGTATGACAATGAAGTATAGCTGACAATTATGTATGAAACTCGCTACTTATAGATTAAACTAAGTCATAAAATTGACTAAAGCTCCCTCAAAATAGATCCATTACACATACAACAATAAAAAAACTCAAATTTTGTCATTCATATGAGTTATTGTTTGTATGTGTTTCCCTGATGAATCTTCAAATGTCTAAGCGACACAACGTTGAACCTAAATTGAAGTACTTTGAACATAACTAAACCTAATCCTTCTCTCAAAGAGATTAACTCACCAAACACTTTCATGGGTTCCCTCTAGATCTTGCTACCATATCCTTTTCCCAGTGAGGTTAGCTTATTGAAACCTGATCCCACAGAATTAGCATGATGTCATTCTACTAAACCACAACATAGTGTGTTTCAGCTAGAAAGTACTTTTGCAGGTCTCCATGTGCTAATAGTTGTGATTGCACTTCGACAATCCTTCGGCATACCATCATCAATTGCAAACTATCTTTATGACCGGCTGCGATAGTTACCTAATAATCTAATCAGATCAAAAAGACAAGTAACCGTTCCTCAATTTTTGGAAGGGTTTTTTGACAGGCAATTATGCAGGCGACTAGGGACTCCCCGTTACCACCACCACCAACCTTAACTACAAATATCAACCGCTTTCTAGGAGTAAGGACTTTTTGGCAGAGGTTTTGGATTGGCTTCTAGAGAGAAGTCCTAAATCTTTCTAAGTCTTCTTATTGTAATCTTAAGAGATCCCTTGTACTCCACACTTGTAATTACCTCGAACAAACCCTTTTTGAGGTAATGAAACCCGTTCTTGTCTTGGCCAATGAACATAAGAGGATTTGTTCGACCCACGTAAATCTATATGTTCTCGCTGGTTAGTTTTTTTTTCCTTCTCTCTCTTCTTATAAGGTTATAGCACAAACCGAATCTTCTTTCAAGATCCAACGCTCCACTTTGGTTGAATATGCTAAGCAAAACCTACAGTCATGCATTGCCCTCCCAATAGTAAGAAAGGTCATCATGAATTTGCTCGAAGCCACAATATGGTCTTGAAGGCAACTACTGCAACTCTATCTCCATACGACAATTTCAATTTGCCTAACGTCGCCTAAAATTGCCAAAGGACCAGAGGAATACACTTTAGGTGGGCTTCTCCACTCCTTTGGCACTTGGGCCAATTTGCTAATGCTAGGGTTTCTTGGAGGGCAAGGCCAGCAAGATTCATGCAGCCTTTATAAAACAAAAGAGAACAACTTATTGGAAGCTTTTTGATGATTCCCACTTCATGTCCTTGGGAGTTCAAGGTTGAACCAAAGGAAGGTGGAGAGTTATCTCACTGGATAGTTTTAGGAAGGAGGTTATCTCACTAGAAAGCAGCTAAAAGGAGAAGGACACAGATCAGCATCGAATTGAATGGCTAGGATGACGTCATGTGCTGAATCAAAATTCAAATTCAAATTAATTAGAGCTATTAGAGATTTTCATATTAGCATTATTTAAATTTGATTTGATTTGATTCAGAGCATATCCAGAAGATTTGAAGACTCACGACATTTGGAGCTGATTTTATTTTATTGTAATAGAATTAGTTCCATATTTGCTTTTATTTATTTGGTATTTTATTTTCTGCATTTAATATTGTATTTTCAAATTTCTATATGGGATCTCTCTATATAAAGAGATTGCCTTGCATTGTAAAAGATAGAGTATTGTGATGAATGAAATTATGTTTGAGTTTTCTCAGAGCCTAGATCCGGGTTAAGAGGTCGATATTCCGGTAAAGGAAAGGGTAGGGTTAGCCTTTGGTGAGGATCCTCAAATTAGCCTAGTTATCCACTTTTCAAAATAAAAATAAAAAATCTTTTCCTTCCTTCAGCTCAACCAAAATCCAGGCCCCTTGACATAATTTCCCAGCCCTAATATTCAATCTTTCTCCTCCCTCTCTGCCGGCTCGGGTACCCGCATCGCGCCGCCAATCTCGCCCGCCGACCGCCCCGCCCCGCCTCGCCTCCACCCGCCTCTGCCCCAGACGGCTCTCCGACCTCCGACGATGCCGTTGCCGCTCCGACAGCGGGGTTCTGCCGCCTCTGCTCTACCGCTCGGTACGCCCGAGTGCCACCTACAGGTGCTCGATTGCCGCCGCCTCTGTTCCAGTCGATCCGCCAGCCACCGGCGACGCCGGTCACCTCGACTTCGCTCCTCCGATCGCCCTTCTTTGCCGCCTCCACTCTGTTGATTGACGGTCTCCCTCGCCTGTGCGCTACGGCGACGCGCTCCGTCAGCCTTGCCTTCGCCCTCTTCACTGCCCGCTCAGCTTGGGCGATTCTACCTCGGCACTCGTCTACCTCGGGTAAATTCTTTCTCGAACCCCACTAAGCTGATTTTTTGATTTCAATATAAATTATTCGCTTGACTTGAATTATTTATTTGGCTCTAATTGTGTGATCCGATAAATTACTGTTGAATTTAACTGTGAGACGTCTGTCCTAAATTCCTGAACCTCGGATCTGATTTATTGAATTTAAATTGACGTCGTAATCTAAATTGATAAATTCTTATTTATCATACGATCTAATTTAATTTTAATTTTAAAATACCTTAATTTACAGGATTCAAAAATCTTATTTATCATATAATTTATCTAGAAAATATTTTTCTCTTAATTAAAATAATTTGCTAATCGATTTTGCTGAATATAAATATAAAATATCATTGACACCTTTTTCCGTCCCGCATCATTATCCAATTCTAAAATAGTTGAGGAGGTTATCTGATTCAGCTGCCTATGAGTCTCACACAGCTTTGGTTATCAACTAATTTGGTTGAGTTCATTACTTATCCTTCAATTATCTATCTTGTTTCAAGCTTCCTATATGCTCTTCTATTATCTTGTTGTTATTGTTGTACTTTGTTGAAAGAACAACCCTAAATCAAAGATCAATTGCTTTCTGTCTACAACTCTATCAGATACCATTTGAAATTAAATCTCTCTCAAAATACCCATCATCTTCTACGAACTAAAGGTGTACTGTTGTTAACTTCTAGCTCTATAACATATATAAATTCCATGTCAATAACATGTCAAAATCCTACTAAAAATCTTCGAAAATAAAAATTTCTATTTCCTGTTTTATTGAAATCATATTGCTGAATTGTTATCATTTTTCACATGAATCTTATTGCCTTAATTTTCTACAAGTTCAATTTTCTCTAAATGAAGCTAAGAATGTTACTACCATAAGTGTAAATTTATTTTCCAAAGATTTTAAAGCTATTTGAACTTGCCTTCACTTTATTTTGGATGAGTAGTAGTGTTGTGCTAAATTCCTTCTTGAATTCTTGATCTCTCTTACGTTGAAAACACTAATTTCGAATTTTACAATATACAACTAAAGTACTGTAATATATTAACTAGAGATCAGCATAAACAATTAGATTCTGTATACAATTATATGTAGTTTACGTTCACCCCAACCGTCCCACATCACCATCCAGGAGCTGAAGGCATACAAGAGAGCAACCCAGATCTTCATGGAGACATGGACCAGCTCAATTACAAGGGTGCCATGGAGACTCCTAAACTTGAAGAAGGGATTATACATGTAAAGATAGGAAAAGAAGGATCTTCACATGTCAATATAGTTGCATGGGCCACGGAAAATATGATAGGCATGGATAGGGGTGTGGTTAATCATCACCTCAAAGTATTCCCTGATGTAAAACCGATCAGGCAGAAGATGCAAACAACTGGAGGGGAAACGATGCGAAGCCATCCAAATCGAAGTTTCAAAGTTGCTGGAAGTCCGTTTTACTTGCAAGGTTCACTATCTAGATTGGCTCACAAACATCGTGATGGTCGAAAAAAATAATTACACGTGTGTTGATTATAGAAATTTGAGCGAGGCATGTCCCCCTTCCCAGAATTGTTGACTTAGTAGATCAGATAGCCGTATTTGCCTTAATGGGTTTTTAGATACAATTAGATCAAGATGACAAAATATGAGAAAATAATATACATAAATGACTTTAGCACTTTCTGTTATAATGTGATGCCATTCGGTTTGAAAAATGCTAGTGTAACTTACAAACAAATGCTGGATTTCGACTTTAAGAGCAAAGGGGCTGAAACCTTGAGGCATGTGATGATAACATCTTGGTGAAAAGCTTAACACCAGAACAACTCCTTGACTTGAAGAAGATGTTTGAAACTTTGTAAAAGTATAAGGTGAAACTCAACGCATCCAATTGAATCTTGAAAGTAGCTTTGGGCAGGTTCCTTGGCTACCTAGTTTCATCACAACATATTGATGCAAACCTCAATAAAATCAAAGCAATCCTCAACATACCTTCTCTGAGGTTAAAGAATGAAGTTCAATATCTCATCGGCAAGGTGGCGAGTCTTGGTCGCTTCATCTATAAGCCTAATGACATGTGCTTTCCCTTCTTTAAATGACTTTGTGATAACTAGAAAGTGGATTAGACTCAAGAGTGTGAAGATGCCTTCTTTTCCTTTACCTTACATCAACATTGATACTTACCATGCCAGAGAAGGGAACAACTCTGCTATACCTAGAAGCTTCTAATAATACTATTTCAGTAATGCCTGTCTGTAAAAACAATGACTTAGGGCTTGTTTGGTTGGAGGATAAATTTGGGTAAGGAAAGAGAAAAATATTTTATTTTATAGAGTTGATGGGAAAGAAATTTATTTTAATATTGGGAGGTGTGTAGGATGTGAAATAAAATTAATTTTAAGGTTAGAATTTGTGTTGGATGTGAAACAAAGTTGTTTTTTAAGGTTGAAATTTGTGTTGGATGTGAAATAAAGTTATTGAAATTTATAATAAATTTAAAATATTATTAAAAAAATATTTTGTCCATTTTTGAGTAATTGCTAAACATGTCCTTGTAGTGCCTAATATATTATGTTAGCCATGTTCTTGTAGGAATTGAGAGAAGGTATCTAGGCCTGAGAAGTTAGCCTTAGCTTTGATTATATGCACAATCCCATCCATATGGTGACCAACCCACCCCTTCGATGAATTCTTCACGAGCCGGAGGTTTCGGGGAGGTTTCTCAAGTGGTCTACTAATCTTGGAAAATTCAACATTAGCTTTGCTCACATCATTGTTGAGTTCTCTATCTCTGAACCAACTCTATTTTAGAGGAAGCATTTTCTGTGAGCCCTTCATGTGGATGGTGCTTCGAGTAGATATCCTACTAGATGCCCTACAACACTTATTGCTCCCTTCATTTTATTCAAAATCTCAGACAGAATGTAGACATAGTTCAATCAAGGAAATAGTGGGGCCTCAGACAACCTTTCAATTGACTTAGCCAGGGGTTCCCTTTGCTTCTTTCACTTTAGTGACCTCCTTTATAGCTCTTTTCTAATACTGGGGGAATCAGTCTATTAGACAAAACTTTGATTCAACGGGCCACTAGATAACACTTACTTAGTAACATTGTCTGTTCTTTAAGTATCTTCTTCACACTCTGAACAAATGTTTGATGGGGAATCTTCCTTACTCCAGTTAGAAGGTTCACAAATTTTTGTGGGTTATTGGTCATTATTCTTCCTATTCTTCAGCATAGCCTCTTTCACTCAAAAAAAAAAAAATCAAGGTTTCAAACCCCATTCTCTAATGGGTTATCCTCTAACTTTAGTACCAAACCTTCTCCCAACAAGATTAGCTCACCAATCCCTGTTACGGGGTTCTCTCAGCATCCTTCTACCAAACCGCTTTTCATAATGAGGTTAGCTTGTTGAACTCTGATCCGATGAAGTTAATTTGCCAAATTTCTTGGGAACCCCTGCATACAGTGTTCTAGCTCAAAGCCCATCTGCAAGTGCCCACATACCACTTATCATGGTTTCCTTCTTCAGCATCCCTATAGATAACTGTGATTGTCTCATTAGCAATCCTTCTCCCACAAACTATCATCAGTTGCAACAACTTGAACAACCTAATTGTCTTTATAATTGACCAAGTCAATTACCTAACAACCTAAACAAATCAAGAAGATACGTGGTTGCTCCTCCTTTATTTTTGGAAAGGTTTTTGACCGGCAGTTGCGTAGGTAACCGACAACTGCTCACAATCACAATTATAAATATCAGCATTCTTCCCATGACAAAGGACTTTTTGGTGAGATTTTTGGATCTCTTCGAGAGAGAGCTCGTAAATCTTTCTGAGTCCCATTGCAATCTTGAGAAATCCTTTATACACCACACTTGTAATCACCTTCGACAAACAAATTTTTAGCTAGTGGAACCTTATGCTTGGCTTGGCCAATGAACCTATGTAAACCTCTCTGAATCTCATAAATCAATGTGCTCTCTGGTTGTTTTCCTTTATTTCTTCTCTCTTGAAGCAGGGCTACACCATGGACCGAACCTTCCTCCAAGATCCAATGTCCCCTTTGGTCGAACACTTTTCTTCATCAATAGTTATTTAATTAATAATTGCGTATACTATAAAGATTGTATAATTTGTATGTGAAAGAGATAAAGTGATAGATAGACATGTAATACTCTACATTACTTTAATATGTATAATGCATATCTAATTTAAGATATAAGATTGATGACAGAACAAATCAATTTGAAAAATGACTCCAAATTAAATCATTTCATTGACTCGAATCAAGCTCGAGTCATCGATTTCGAGTCAATGCAAACTCACTTGAATTCTACTCAAACCCGGCCATGCAAATAAGAGAGGAAAAGTTTTGATCATACACTATATTAGTGGGTAATTCAAGCTGAGCAATAACACCTCTGCATGCTCTAAGGGGGAGATTTCCTGAGAGCTCTGGAAACATTCCCACTTTGGCACCAAGGCATACGACCACTGCATCATAGTCCCCTGTAAATGATGGCCTGCAGCTATCAGGTTAAGAAAACTGCTGACATATTCAACATTACTACTGATTTAAACAAAAACCCCTAATTTTTCATTTCGTTAAAGCGTTATCCCTAAGAGAACTTAAGATTAAGTGAAATCAGTGGTTCAGATTCAATTCAAGAATTGTATGTAAAAGTGAGTTTCTCTGTTAAGCATAACGGAGAAAGTAAAAATATAAAAAATAACAAATGCAATTGGCAAAACAATGTCACAATCAAACTAATAGATCTAATAAGTTACAGGAAAAATAATCCAAAACACAGTTAATGTACAGAGTGTGATGAGTACATAATAAGGTCAGAATCCCTATAAGTCCAGGATGAAACTATTTACATGGCATATAGAGGGAACATTTACACACATAATAAATTGTTTTGTCATATTTACATATTAATCATCCACTTTTTAAATATTGTGATGCACACACCCAAAAGTTTTAAATGCTAGGTGCCACAACCGTGGAGTTAACAATAGTGAAAATAAAGAAATATTTAGTTCATCTATTTTTTAAATATTACAGCGCACGTAACCAAAATTTTGAATATTATATACCACACAGCTTGATTTAATGTGCCACACACCCTATGGTTAGTTGCTGTCAACAAAGTTGACAGAAGTGTGTGAGACAATAATTACAAAAAGGACAACTAATATGTAAATATGACAGTAAGGTATGTTGTTGTGTACATAATTATCCCAAACATATGTTAGCTCTATATTATGATCTTAAACCTCTTTTGACAAGTTCCAAGGAAAAAGTCCCATATAAATTACCCTTCTATAGGTTACGACTTAAACCATAAACTTAGTTCAGTGTTTTTTTATAAGCAAGTATCTTTATAAATGTTAACAATGAAAGATATATATTATCACAAAACATGAAAAAATAAATGATGAAGTCGCATACCATCATATGTATTAATTTTCTTGCATAATTAAAGACCGCATAACATCCTCTTGATAACAGTGAAATGTGCCAACAAAGACTTAAATTAACCACCTAGTTCAAGGAGGGTGTTGACATGCTTTTCATGAAATCTAATGTCTATCTTCGCATTGGCTGATGAGGATGCTTCATCTGCAAAATTCTGGCAAGCCAGAAAAAGTGCCTATAAAATAGACACGAAGGCAATAGTTAGTGTATGAATACTATAATGAGACAAAGAACCAGGAAGCCAAATGAGTCATTCGACAAATTTCGGAAGCTTCACTCACTTGAAGGTACCTCTTCGGATGGATATTCATAGCTAGGGGCATATAAATAGCAAAACCTGCAGGAGCAATTATATTTGGTGCAAGACATTTTGCAGCATGCTCATCCATGGCTTCTAGAGGGCAATTAGTGAGGCAATTTTTGGCATTCTAATGACTTCAAATTTGATAGGAAAAGAAAGAAGATCAGAGTTTTTGACTAAGACAAGGGAAAAGTTAAACTCACAGAACAAACCTCCATTAGAGTCTCAACTTTCATCTCAGTTGTAGCAGGCTTTAAGATTCCCCTAAATGATACATAGTAATATAAGTCAGCCATTCCAAATAAGAAGATACTGGTTGATTGTAACATGTAACAAGCACAAAAACAGTGATATGTATATGCCTAAAAGTTTTTATCAATAAAGTTCAAAATGTAAACAATGAAATGCTTTATGTTAATAGCAAGTAGGTATTAAAAATGAAAATGTCAGGCCTGAATATACAAGGACATATATGTCCAGATCATGAAGAATGAATTGTGAGGAAAACAAAGTTACCTTCTCAAAACTATAGGTCCATCGAAAGAGCATGACTGATCATGAGTCTCCCAAACTGAAGCATTTCGCTCCATTGCTCTTTGAGCAACTGCCAGTAACTCCAAACACTCTTTCCAGGAATCTGAACCCTTCCATAACAGTTTAGCTGCAAAACAAGTAAAGCTTAAAATGACATAATACACCTCAAAATTTCAATCTAAGCCCCAACGATGAGGTTATTTGAGCAGGAAATAAAGTACAGTTCCTATGAAAGTTCTAAGTATTATAAAAAATCCAATAACAACCAAAAGATGCAAAAGGAGATTTGAAGACCTTTAGGTGAATACGGGTGAAGAAGTCCACCAGAAACACCAGAGGTGCCGCTTCCTATCCCAGCTTCATCATATATATCAATACTCATGTCAGACCCCTTCAAGTAATGCTGCATTGGAATGGGGTGTAATTAAAGAAGCATTTCTAATTACATGTAACAGACAATGTAAAGCGATAACATAAATACACTTTCTCCAATTGGCGATTAAGATATCCTTTTTTCCAATCGTTGGAGGAATCAAGACCGAGTGGCAACAGCAAGCAACTTGTAGAAGTATTTGGAAACTAGAATGATGGAAACTACAGAAAGAATCAGATTAGATGGGAAGGCGAACCTGAAGAAGGTGCCAGGCGACAGACAATCCAGCGAAACCGGCGCCGAGAACCGCATACCTGCCGGGCCTGCAGCTCATATCATTCCAGCAGACGAAGCACCGGCTAGGGCTGGATCGGGAAGACGAAGAAGAATAAGAATAGGCGGACGCCTCCAGCGAGGAGGCACGGCGCAGCCTCCGGAAGACGAGAGAAGACGAGAGGCGGCGGAATCTGTGGGAGCCCCGAGCTTCGATGTGGATGGGATGAGGACTGCTAGGGTTAGTGAAGACAGGAAGCCGTAGGGGATGGAAGGTAGAACGAAGGCCAGAAACCGTCGTCCCCTTCATGAGCTAAGAAGACTGAAGGCGAACCCTGCGGATACAGCCGTGCAGAAAAACGCCGAGAATTTGCAGAATATATTTTAAGGGTTAATTACGGAAAGATTTCTATAGCTAACTCCAATTATATTTTAATTATTATTTTTAAAACATTCTTACTTTAAAAATTTTATAATAATAAAAGTCATTAAAAATTAAAACTATTATATAAAAATTTTAAATTAATAATTTTCATTAATACTTAAGAAATATTTTATTATTAAAATTTTAAATTTACTCTTAAAAATTTGGCTCTTGTAGCATTGAATCATGCCTTGACATGATCTCTCTAGCTAGTTAGAGATTTGGCCCCTGTTTGTTTGACAGTTTAAAATTAATCTGGTTTAACTTTAAACAGGCACATCACATCACACATAAAATTTAATATTAAAAATTAACTTTATTTCACATCCTACACATATTACCAAAATAAAAACTAACTTATATCACATCCCTCACATATCTCAACATAATAACTAACTTTATATCATATCTCTCACATATTCCAACATAATAACTAATTTTATTTCACATCATTCACAACTTTTAATAAAAAAATATCTCTATGTAAATTTAATTTTAACCTTGTTAAATTTAAACCTTACAAACAAACAGGCCTTGAGGATCTATAGTAATCGTTTTCTCTTTGAAGGGAATATCCTTTCTATATATTTTGGGGGAAGAGATATTATATGTCCTCTGTGGAGGAATAGTTTTCTCTTTGAAGGGAATATCCTTTCTATATATTTTTGGGGAAGAGATATTATATGTTCTCTGTGGAAGAATATTGGTATTTAGTAATTTACCTTTCCACGGAGTATTCATGTCGAAAGCCTGCAATTATAAAGAGTTATATCTAAATATTTTTCCTTGAGAGAAAATCTACTAAGATGTTAGTAAATCTGCTAAGATGTTATATAATCTTCAAAAAATAATATCATATATATATATCATTGTTAACGACATTCTCTAATATCCCCAAGAACAGCATCCCAAAGGTCAAGGCGGTTATGGAATCCCAAAGGTTAAGGTGGTTATGGAATCCCAAAGGTCAAAGCGGTTGTGTATCCCAAAGGACAATTGTCACGACAACTGTATAACTCCAAGGGTCAAAATAGCCCAAAACGGACGAATTCCAAGGGACAAGACCGCTTGTATTCTTGAAACAGCCGAACCAGTCCAGACTATAAAAACCACTTTATAGCAGGAGGAAAGGGAGAGAAAAAAAAAAGACAAAAAAAGAAGAAGGATTCCCGACTTTCCCTGCTTTCTTCTGTAACTCATTTTCTCATATAGTGGAACCGTTCTTTCAAGCCGCCCAGAGAGTGGCGCCGTGGTTTTTCCCTGGATACTCGGGTTTTCACGTCCAAATCCTTAACTCTCTTTTTGTTCCTCAACAATCATATAGAATATTCTCTTCAAAATATCACTCAGAAACAACAGAATAAAGAAGAATTCTCTCAGCATCTTCTCCGAAAAATGTGAGGAATTTCATCCTGATCAATACAACGATTTATATCTGATATTAGAAGTCATATATAAACATAAACATATCAATTCTCCTTATATGGAGAAAGCCAAAAGAAAAAATATTTGAGAAAAGTCATAACGTTACTGCCAAAAGACCTAGAGACTCGAATACTGTCAACAGATATAAAAACCAGAAAATATTCTATAGTTAACTCCAATTATATTTTAATTTATTATTTTTAAAATATTCTTACTTTAAAAATTTTATAATAATAAAAGTCATTAAAAAGTTTTTATATATATATATATATATATTTGGCTCTTGTAGCATTGATTCATGTCTTGACATGATCTCCCTAGCTAGGTAGAGATTTGAGCAATCATCGTTGATCAAAAAATTCTTGTCAACTGTTCTAATTATACATAAAAAACTAATATATATATCAAATAGATGTATTTCCAATGTTAAATAAATTTTTTGAGCAAATTGAGTGCAATATAAAAATAATTAATCAATATAAAATTAAGATACACATAAAAAAGCCATCATAGAACCAAATTAGAAAATCAAATAACAAACCTTAAAAGATCGAGCACAAAAATACAACCTGAGCAAAATTAATTCTATTAATTTATTTATAAAAAAAAAACAAAGAAAAAAATTATAAAAAGACAAAACATGGGCAATGCATAATAATAAAAAACATTAATAATCATAATAAAATAATATTATCAAATGCCCATTGGAATCCTCTTCTTCCCCATGAAATTCTCTTTTTTTCCTTTTCCATCTTCCCCTCGTCCTACGTAAACAAAAAAACCATAGTAAAACTCCTTGTTAACTTGTAAGCCCCACATAAAACCTTGCAGCCCTGTTCCTTCTTCATATCTATACATCAATGGCGGCTCCTCCTTAGACTGTATAGTGCTGCTGGATCGTCTCGATGTCTAGACCCTTGAGCTTCACCACTGACTCGACGTGCCCCTTGAGCGTATGCAGCTCCCTGAGCCTGAGCGATCGAAGAAGAAGAAGAAGAAGGCAGAAAAATGTCAGAGGCATTTCATAGGGCACAGGGTGAACGGTCAATCAAGTATAAGCTTCAGGAATACTTGCCTGGCAACCTCGGCGCGGCGCTTGGCCTGCTCGGCGATCTCGGAGAGCTCGCGGTAGCTGTTCTTGTCGTGGAAGAGGCCGGAGGCTTCCGGCGGCTGGAGGCCGTGGAGGGTGCGCTGCGCGGCGGCCCACTGCGCCTCCCTCTGCCCCTTGCCGTAATCCTTCTTGTTGCTGAACGCGGTCTTGTTCTGGAAGAGGTTATCCCACGCCTTGCCGCTGAGGGCGTAGCGGATCACGAACTTGAGGACGTCGAGCGGTAGGTAGGTGACGAGGGAGAAGAGCCAGATCACGCCGGCCCATCCCCACCCGATCCCTTGGATTCTGGCGAAGCCCCACGTCGCGTAGACCGCGATCACCGTGGCAACCAGCTGCGCCGCCAGGAACGCCGCCACCAGCAGCAGCCCCGGCCGCTCCACGAAGGACCAGCTTCTCGACCTTGTAACGAAAATGAGAGCCTGACTGATGATGCTCACCTGCAGGTAGAGCGCCGCGTTGAGCTCGTCGGGGTGTTCCCTGATCGGGTGCACGCCGAACCTCTCCTGCAAGTGGACATGAAGATGAGGTGTTTAATGAAATGCTGCAGAGAGGGATGGGTAACGGTTGATGGGTAGATTACGGTGAAGAAATCGGTGTCGTGGGCGAGGAAGAAGAAGGCGACGGTCATGATGGCCATGTAGGCGCCAAGGACTACGCCGGTGGCGAAGATCTCCTTGAGCTTCCAGGAGTCGGGGACGGGGGAAGGCTTGACGCGGTCCTTGGAAATGGTCATGATGGTGCCGTCGTTGAGGATGGCGATGATCAGCACCATGAAGGGGGAGAAGTCGAAGCGCCAGATGAGGGCGATAAGCATGAATCCCGTCACGATACGGATGGTGATGGAGACGGCGTAGATCGTGTAGTTCTTCATCCGCTGGAAGATGGCGCGGCTGGTGAGCACGGCGCTGACAATCACGCTCAGTCCAGGCTCCGTCAGCACGATGTCCGACGCACTCCGGGCGGCGTCCGTCGCGTCCGCCACCGCGATGCCGATGTCGGCCTTCTTCAGCGCAGGGGCGTCGTTGACGCCATCGCCGGTCATGCCGCAGATGTGCTTCCTCTCCTGCAGCCGGCGGACGATCTCGTACTTGTGCTCCGGGAAGACTCCGGCGAACCCATCTGCCTTCTCGATCAGCTCGTCAATCGGCAGGCCGGTGACCTCCGCTGCATTGTCGCTAAGGAGGGTGGACGATGGGTACATGTTGGTGCCCATCCCCAGCCGACGGCCGGTCTCCTTAGCGATGGCGAGCTGGTCTCCGGTGATCATTTTAACATTCACTCCCAGATTCAGCGCTCGGCGGATGGTTTCAGCACTGTCGTGTCTCGGCGGATCGAAGAGCGGAAGCAAACCCAAGAACTCCCATGGCCCGCCGGCGCTCTCCTTGCTCTTCTCCGGCACCTCCTGCCTCGCCACTCCCAGGGAGCGGAGGCCGCGGTTGGCGAAGTTGTCGATGAGGTAATGCACCTTCTTGGAGGCCTCCTCCGTCAGGCTGCAGAGATCGATGATCTGCTCCGGTGCTCCCTTGCTGGCGCGGTGCCACTTCCCCTGCTCGTCGATGTAGGTGATAGCGGTGCGCTTGTCGACTGGGTTGAAAGGGAGGAAGTGAACCTCCTGGATTCCAGCCCGGGCCTCCTTGGGATCCCCGAGCATGCCGACGATGGAGGCGTCGATGGCGTCCTGGTTCTCAGTGCGAGAAGCCCTGGCAGCGTAGAGGACGACGCCGTCCTTGTCGACTCCATTGCCTTGCACCTCAATGAGGCTGCGGTCGACGGAGAGCTTGTTGAGGGTGAGAGTGCCAGTTTTGTCGCTGCAGAGGACGTCCATTCCGGCCATCTCCTCAATGGCGGTCATGCGCTTGGTGATGGCTCCCTGTTGCGAGAGACGGTGGGAGCCGATGGCCATGGTGACGGAGAGCACGGTCGGCATGGCGATGGGGATGCCGCCGATGAGGAGGACGAGGAGGTTATCGATCCCGTCGCGGTATCGTCGGTGCTGAACAGGGTACATGACGACGATCTCAATGAGCATGCCAACGGCGATGGAGCAGATGCAAAAGTTGCCAATGGCGGTGAGGACCTTCTGGAAGTGGCCGACGTTGTTGGTGCTATCGACGAGGTGAGCGGCCTTGCCGAAGAAGGTGTGGACTCCGGTGGCAATGACGATGGCTTCGATCTCGCCCTGCTTGCAGGTGGAGCCAGAGAATATTTCGTCGCCGGGGTGCTTGGTGACGGGGAGGGACTCGCCGGTGAGAGCCGATTGGTCGATCTTGAGCGGATCGCCCTCGAGGAGGCGAGCATCAGCGGGGATGATGTCCCCAAGCTTGATGCTGATGATGTCGCCGGGGACGAGAATGGCGGCGTCCTGCTCCGACCAGCGGCCGTCTCTCAGAACCTTGGTCTTGGGGGCGAGGCCGGCCATGAGGGCGGCGGCCGCATTACCGGCGTTGTTCTCCTCGATGAAGCTGATGGTGGAGTTGATGATGAGGAGGACGACGATGCCGACATAGTCTTGCCAGTCCGGCGGCTTCCCGCCACCGTTGGCGAGGACGATCGCCATGAGAGCCGCGCACTCCATGACCCACGACAAGGGGTTCCACATGAACCCTAAGAACTTGAGGAGCTTGCTCTCCTTCTTCTCCTCGAGCTTGTTGGGGCCGAAGAGCTGGAGGCGGTGGTCGCCGTCGGCAGAGGTGAGACCCTCCCGGCTGCATTTGAGCTGGGTGAAAACCTCCTCGACGGGGATGCTTTCGAGGTCGACGGCCTCGTTCTTGATATCCTCTAAAGAAGTCATTTTTCCTGCTTTCTGTAAACCCTAAATGAGGATGCGAGCGAGAAGAAGGGGGCCGAGACGGAGCTCGAAGAAGCCGGAAACGGCCCTCCTAAAGGCCTCGCCGCGCCAGCCCTGTCGACACGCTGCGCTACAGGCCTTCTTGGATCGAATGAGGAGTGGTAAGGTTTGGTTGAAGACGAAAGGAGGAGAAATGAAGAGGGCAAGGTTTTATAGGCTGCATGGGCGGCGACACGCGAATAGCGGCCGGAGATTTTGAGAAGGGAGGCAACGTGGCGGAAGGAGAGCAGCCATGGCTGTTGGGGGACGGGGGAGGGCCTGATTGGTGGTAGCGGCCCAGCGGAATGGTCGGGCCCGGCCCGCATGCGCCGCTCGCTCGCACTGAAAGAAAATTTCCGCCTTTGCTGCGACGCTTTGACAAGTAGACCTGCTTAACAGCCAAATACAGATTATAATTACATATTTCTATGATTTAATTTAAAAAATTGGCTAATTTTTGACTTAATTGAATTAATTAAAAAAAAAAAATAAACAAATAGCTTTAGAGATTTATAAATATTCATCGACCATCATAATTTATAAAATCAAACTGTTATAAAATTATCTTAACTACATTTAATTTGTAACATATATGTTATTTTTTAAGCAATCATCTCCCTACCAAATTAAGGCATCGTTTGGTTGGAGCTATTTTTTTTGCCCAACACAAATTTCAACTATAAAAATCAATTTTATTTCACATTTAATGTAAATACAAATATTAGAATTTAAAATATTTTATATTTTATATACTTTTTAATATTAAAATAAATTTTTTTTTATTAAATTTAAAAAATAAAAAAAATAAAATATATATTTTTTTTATTAAAAAAAAAACTCGAACCGAACGAGGAAATGTCATTTTACTTACTCTTTCTTCTTACCGGTTCTCTCTTTTTCCTAACTTCCCACCATTAATCTCACCCTCTTCACTCCGTTTTTTCTCGATCTTCTTTCTATTTGATCGCAGTGAAAGCCTCGTCCAGAACACCGAGAACCTCACTGTTGCCTTGGAGGACCTGGACGCCTTCGACGCCGAGCTCGTGGACAAGATCCGAAAGTTCCCTGCTGATTATTTGCCACTGGTATGCTAACCTTCCTTTTAGAGTTTGGTGGCTAGGGTTTCTGGATTTTGTTAGGTTGTGATCCTGAAGTGGCTAGTTTTTTGATGTCATGCAGTTCGAGAACGCGGCTGCTGAGGTACTTGCTAGCCTTCGGTCAAAAGTTGCTAGCGAGACAGGGGAGATGGAGGAGCCTGTCACCGGAGATGTCCAAATATTCCTCTCTTCTAAGGAGAATTCAGTGTCGATGCGATCTGTTGGGGTTGGTTCCACTGCCTTCCTGTCAGCAATTTTACATTTTTATTTTACTTTACTGGGATAGTATCTTGTTTATGGGAATTGAGATCATTATACTTCTTCTATTACCATTTACTTAGAATATAATTGGAGGAACGAAATTATTCATCTGAAAAAAATTTACAACAAGTGATGTTACGTGCAATTGACAGTTTCTCTGAAGCTTGCAATCAACAGCTTTACTCGAATGCAAATGCAAAAATCTCAAAGCAGAACTCCATTTGTGTATTTCAACCGCATTGCAGACCCGTTGCCCCATCTACTACAGGACCTCCTTTCTGATCATAACAATTGACCTGAATATTAAACTTAGAGAAACAATCTGTTATCCGTGTGTGTGTCACAGTGTCAGTGTGTGTCATATTAGTTAGTTTAAGTTAGTTATTATTTTAGTAATATGTGTAGGATGTGAAATAAATTTAATTTTTAATATTAAATTTTATGTGTGATGTAATATGCCTAATTAAAATTAAACCAAATTAATTTTAAACTCCTAGACAAACGGAGCCTAAAGTCTACTGGATATCACTGGATAATCCAGTGGATAAAAGCGCACACCCACTTTTGAGCTATGCCCGTCTTTTTTTGGGCTGTGCAGCATAAATCATGTAAGAATATAAATGTGTGTAAACAATTATATTGAGTTTATTCCAAGTTGAATCAATCTTATTTCAAGTAAGTTCAAGCTAGAACCAGATTGTGTTGGTGAAATGCAAACTCCTTGTAAGCCCTTTTCCATCCCCATGAAATTCTCTTTTTCCCTTTTCCATCTTCCCCTCGTCCTACATAATCAAAAAAACCATAGTAAAACTACTTGTAAGCCCCACATAAAACCTTGCAGCCCTGTTCCTTCTTCATATCTATACATCAATGGCGGCTCCTCCTTAGACGGTATAGTGCTGCTGTATCGTCTCGATGTCTAGACCCTTCAGCTTCACCACCGACTCGACGTGCCCCTTGAGCGTATGCAGCTCCCTGAGCCTGAGCGATCGAAGAAGACGAAGAAGAAGGCAGGAAAATGTCAGAGGCATTTCATCGGGCACAGGGTGAACGGTCAATCAAGTATAAGCTTCAGGAATACTTGCCTGGCAACCTCGGCGCGGCGCTTGGCCTGCTCGGCGATCTCGGAGAGCTCGCGGTAGCTGTTCTTGTCGTGGAAGAGGCCGGAGGCGTCCGGCGGCTGGAGGCCGTGGAGGGTGCGCTGCGCGGCCCACTGCGCCTCCCTCTCCTCCCTTGCCGTAATCCTTCTTGTTGCTGAACGCGGTCTTGTTTATTGAGCATTAAGTTCAAAATTTGAAATTTGCTCAAAAGTCAATCAAGTTTTTCTCAAATCAAGCTCAAATTTATTTTCTTATAACTTCAAATTAGACGTTCGAAATAAAAAAAAAAAAAATCTTAAACATGATCATGCATGCTCATGACATGTGATGACATTTTACATGAAATGTCGAAAACCACAGCATGAAGTGTGATCAAAAGATTTTTTTACTAAAAAAAGTTTAACTTAAAATTACAGTAAATCCAAAAATAAAAGGTTTTATAGACCACAAAAAGAAAGAGTTTGCAATCAATCATATTTAATGAGACATTTTAATTTAATGTTATCTAAATATTCATATTATTTTTATATTATTACTTCTTTCAAACAATGTCTATATATTAATAGATAATAATAAAAAATTAATTGTAAATTGCATATAAATTCCTATAACTTACTTATAAGTACACTTTACTTTATATTTTTTAAAAATTTTCACTCAAATTCCTAATTTTCTTTTTCAATCTTTTATTTAGGTCCATAAAAATTAAAATTAAAATTGAAATCCCCATATTTTAATTTAAAAACCAAAGCAAAAGATTTAAAAAAATATGAACCAATATATAATTGTAGATAAAATATAAAAACCTATGAATAACTTGCTCAAAAAATCAATCCGACCTCACCCCCTCCGCTATAACTATAGTGACATTTAAAAATCATTTTATAATAATAATCTTATAATTTAATATAATATTATTTAAATATAAGATCGCATAAAAAAATGAATTTCTCAAAATAATGATACATCACAGCAACAACAACATTGAACCGAAAATCCCCTAAATTTGATCCATCTCTGTATATTCATAGAAGTCTTAATCTCAAGCTAGCTAAATGAATCTCTTCTCGATTACTCCATTCAACTATATGCACTACAATACCATATGATAGATTTAATAATTCAAAATTAAAATAGGGAGGTTAATAATTTCAATTTTCTCAGTTCATTGACTTTCTAGCATTTCATATTTTCCTCTCTCCTTTTCACTTCTTTTTGTTCACAACTTTGTCTCACTGTAATGGTTTCACCTTCAACATCATCTTCCATACTCTGAAAAACATCTTACAATATTATCATCAGCAGAAACAAACAATTCCTCTAGAGCAACCTTGAACAGAGCCTCTCAACACTCCATCCTAACCTCATCATCAATCTGAGTTATTTTTTTTCTTCTTCTTCTTCTTCTTCTTCTTATATAAACTTGCAATTCATTCAATTTAGTTACACATCTTCACAATTAATGCACAGATATCAAAGATGACACCAGATTTCAATGGCATACGCATAATGCATATTCGAACATAAGCAAACGAGCTTACTAGTGAAACCTGGAAAATCAGATTTCAGACTGCAAACACTTTCTAGCAGGCCTACTTCGCAGATCATTGTGGTTTGAAATGGAGATGTTAATGACAGATTGGCCAAATTTCTAACCTACTCCATCATCTCCCACAACTATGATTTCCATCTCACACAAGCATTAGTTTAAAAGCAGTAAAGAACCAACTATATACCTCGCAACACCAAAACCAGCTTCACGAATTATCACGTCTACATACACATCTTGTGCAGTAAAAAACAGAGTTTCCATACCTGTCACACAAGGGCAAGCAACTTCACAGTTTCGATACCTGCCACATTATTCTCATCACAAATTGTCAGCTTTAACGATATCTGAAAAGGAATTCACAGTTCAATTAAAAGTTTTAAGTTGCCTCAACACCTTCATTTTTGTTTAGAATTCAGGCAGGGAAAATATATAACTCAACCACAATCTTCAACAAAATAAAACTCTACTACAATGCCTCTAAAGGCAGCTCAATTGTCCAAAAAAGAGAGAGAATCTCACACATTTAGGCAACATAGCAGCTCAAATATTAAGAGAAGTAAATATGTGACAAGTTGATTATGAGACTCATCAGTAAACAAAAAGAGAACGACATTAGTGCTACATATATGCCACATATAAGCATTTTTTTTGTAATACAAGCAATTTTGTTTACTATGTATAAACTAGAGTGGTGGGGACACCACGATCGACCATCGATTCATTCCTGGCAGAGTTTACCGTCAACGGCCGAGATCTAGCCATGCTGTTTCGATCTGGATTGATTGACTATTAGGACAGATTGGAAAAGATGGATGCTGCGGATCGCTGACTCGATGGATTGGAAATCTCCTATTCATTCTGATTGATTGGAGATTCTATTTTGGGATGATTTTATTTTTCGCATTTATTTTGTATTAGTTGTTTCTATTTCGGTGATTATTATTTTAGGCATGTTATCTAGTATTTCCTCGTTTATGTGAAGAATTTATTACATTATGTATTTTTCTTTATTGAGTCAGTCTGTATGGAGGTCTATATAAACGCCTCCCTGTTACTTTTATTTTTTTAATGCTGAATAAATTTGAGTTGTGTTTTTACCTTGGAGATTATTTGATTCTGGAATGAATCGATATCCTGGATAGGGAAGGGCTTGGGCCTTAGGTGAGAAT
>JAEMOT010001680.1:564714-592325 GCA_019297695.1 Apostasia ramifera | reverse complement strand
ACCCGCCCCAGCTCTTCACTCCGGACTCGATTCCATTCAACTTGCACCCTCAGCATTCGCCTCGACTCATTCTCATTCACTCTGCCAGCTTGTTTGAGTTCTTAGATCTAGCTCGCCGGTTCGATGTGATCACGTCGTCAGGTTTTCACATCACCGACGACGCGCCTGCATCGACGCATGTGCCGATTATAGCGACTCGAGTACACGGCTTCGCTCGAAGCCGCCGATCGCGCCCAGCCTGCTGCCCCATGCGAAGTCCTGCGCTCACTGACAGCTGANCACGTCCGCCTCGCCCGCTTCGCCCGTTTCGCGAGCGCCCGCCCTATTTTGAAACAAATTACATTTGGGCCCTAGATTCTCTGACTCAGGTACGAATTTCGACAAAGCCTTTAACCTGATAAAATCGAATAATCTGGGTTTTCATGCTCGGTTGTGATTTGCTCGAATTTGCTCCACCTGTGCGATCCTTCATTACTGAGCGAATTTAAATTACTATTGGTTAAATATTGTGAGACCATCAATCTTGTTCCTTGTTTCTGATTTATTGAAAACCGGATTGCGCCCTAATCTAAATTGGTAATTTCTCAATTACCTTCGATCTAGTTTAATTAAAATTTTAAAAGTAATTGGTTTTGCGGGCTTAATTAATTTGTCAGTCATCACAAAATTATCCTCTGATATTCCGCATTATTTTGTGAATATTCTGCCTTGTCATATTGCTGATCTCTAAACTGCATTATCATTCATTTCTCCCGCATCATAGAATTACTTAAACAACCAATGTCGTTTAGACAAAAAAATTCTCACCATAAACATCGATTCATTTCTCACTTTCTCGAGCAACCACTGCTAGCCATACACCCACAGAAAGAAGAGTGTGTGAGAGAGAGAGGATGCTTGGGTCTTCTCCGAAATGACGATTTCCGATCTGATTCTTCACATTCTCGACATTCTCCCACATCCTAGAACCAAATCTAGCAAATAGGAACAATCATTTCTCCCGAATTTCAGGAAAACACAAACAATGGTAAATTCAATGTAGGTTTTACCTTAATTTGGCTTAGGTAAATCTAAATCTACCAATATTCAATTATATGGTAGAGTACCATATAATTGAATATTTTGATAAAAATTAATATTTTATGAAAAAGATCACGAATTTATCATGATATTTTAGACGGCCCTTCTTAATAATGGGCCATGTCATTTATATATTGATATTCCGTTTAATTTTTGATTTAAAATTTCTGTTAACATGTATTCCATGCCACAATATGCTCATGTTTTCAATAGCAAATGGAAATAACATTTAATTTTTTTATGAAGCAATAACATTTAATTATTTAATAAATACCTCATACTTCATTCAAACCCCTTCACCGGATAATCTTGATGTAAGAAATTACAATTAATTTCAAATAAAATGTTGATAAGATTGTGATTTACGAGGTGTTTCGAGCTTTAGCCGGATTTTGAATCAAATTTTATGTCTTGCGATCTAATTTCTACCCAAACGGACCATTCAATGAACTCGATCGGATGCTGGCAAGATTGGGATGGACCATCCAATCAGGTTATGTTATGGTGATCAGTTGATGCTATGTAATTTAATTGTTGCATACTCTGTAAGTGAAACGTGTGGTTCCTAACTTAGGTTTGCTTATAATAATAGCTTCTAATCTATAATTAAACTGGCATAATTTGACGCACTCTATAGGACAAAGTAACAGCCACCTTTGTATTGGTACAAAGACGAGATCAAAAAGTTTTGGGTCTACAAATGGTGGATGAAACAACCGAATAAATTAAAGTGATCAAAGAAAGACTGAGGTCAACCCAGGACAGACAGAAAAAATTCTTCAATGTTCGACACCAAAAAGATGGAATTTTTCATGGGAGAATAACAACAAACCAAGCCTTTATCCCTGTAGGTGGGGTCTGCTATATAAATAATTTTTTTTTCATTATACTCTATCAACAAACAACAACAACAACCAAGCCTTAATCCCACTAGGTGGGGTCGGCTACATGAATCCTTTGTCCATTGCGCTCTATCAGTTACTAAATTCTTATCTAAATCTAAGTAACTAAGATCACTCCTTATAGTTTCTTGTCATGTCTTCTTTGACCTCCCTCTTCCTCTTTGTATATTGGCAAAATCCAATAACTCAATTTTTCTAACTAGAGCTTCAATCGGCCTACGATTTATATTTCCAAACCATCTAAACCGACTTTCTCTAAGTTTATTCTAAATTAGTGCAACACCAATTTTTCTTTCGGATATACTCATTTCTCATTCTATCCTTTCGTTTATATCCACACATTAACCTTAGCATCATTATTTCTGTAATATTTATTTTATTTGTATATTTTCTCTTTGTAGGCCAGCATTCAACACCATATATTGCTGGTCTTACAACTGTTTTATAAAATTTACTCTGGATTCTGGATGAGATTTTTCTATCGTACAATACACCAGAAACATTTCTCCATTTTACCCATCCTGCTTGAATCTTGCTAATAACGTCATTATCTATTTCACCATCATTTTGTATGATTGATCCAAGGTATCTAAAGCGCTCACTCTTCTTGACAATTTGATCACCAATTGTTACATCTCCAATATAAGTATTTCTTTCTTGACTAAGTGCTTGTTTGGTTGGAGGATAAATTTGGGTAAGAAAAGAAAAAATATTTTATTTTATAGAGTTGATGGGAAAGAAATTTATTTTAATATTGGGAGGTGTGTAGGATGTGAAATAAAATTGATTTTTAAAGTTGGAATTTGTGTTGGATATGAAATAAAATTATTAAAATTTATAATATATTAAAAATATTATTATTATATTTTTTTGCCCAAAATTAGGCAAATACCAAACAAGCCCTAAATGTGCACTTCGTATATTCAGTTTTTGATCTACTGAAATGAAAACTTTTATATTCCAAATCATTCCTCCAAAGCTCGAGTTTCGCTTTAGCTCCCTCTTTAGTTTTCTCAACAAGGACAATATCATCTGCGAAGAGCATACACCAAGGCATCTCATCTTGGATATGCGCCGTCACGACATCCATAATCAAAACAAAAAAAATACTGACTTAAAGGCGAGCCTTGGTGTAATCCAATTGTAATAGAAAAATCCTTAGTCAAAACTCCTTGTGTCCGAACACAGGTAACAGCTCATTTATACATATCTTTAATAAGTTGAATATAAGTAGTGCAAATCCATTTCTTTTCTAAAACTCTCCAAAATATTTCTCTTCAGACATTATCATAAGCTTTTTCTAAATCAATAAAAACTAAATATAAATTTTTCCTTTCTCTCGTTAAACTTCTCCATTAAACTTCTTAATAAATGAATGACTTCTATAGTAGCTCTACCTGACATAAAACTAAACTGATTCACTGATACCTTAGTATTATGGCGTAACCTTTGTTCGATCACCCTCTCCCAAAGTTTTAAAGTATGACTCATTAATTTAATTCCTCTATAATTGCACAATTCTGTACATCGCCTTTATTCTTATAAATATGTACTGATATACTCTTTCTCCATTCATTTGACATCATTTTAGTTTTCAAAATTATATTAAATAATCAAGTGAGCCAAAAAACTCCTTCATTTTCTGATCACTTTCAAACATCTATTGGGATGTTATTTAATTCTATTGCTTTTTCATGCTTCATCTTTTTTAAAGCTTTCCAGAGTTCAGCTTTACTAATACGTCGGATGTAAGTAATTTTTACTTTCTTTTGGGGTGCTGAGTTCTGTAAGATCAATTAAATTTTCACAAGCTTCATTGAAAAGCTATTGAAAGTAACTCATCCATCTATTTTTAATATCTTCTTCCATGAAAAGTACTTTTTGATTTTTATCTTTAATACTTTTTACTTCAATTAAATTTTTAATTTTTCTATCTCTTGTCTTGGCAATCTTATATAATTATCTTTCTTCTTCTTTAGTGTCTAGCTTCTTATATAAATCCTCCAGAGTCATATTCTTTGCATTGCCTACTGTTTTCTTAGATTCTCGTGGAGCCATTTTATATTTCTCCCACTTATTCTTATTTTTATTTTTAAACCAATCTCCAAAACAACCCTTCTTCTCCTTAATTTTTTTTGGTAGATCATCTTTCCACCACCAAGTGTCTTTATTATTTAGAATCATTCCTTTGAATTCTCCCATATTTTTGTTTTTAAACCAATCTCCAAAAAAAATCTTCTTCTCCTTAATTTTTTTTTTGTACATCATCTTTCCACCATCAAGTGTCTTTATTATTTTTAATCATTCTTTTAGATTCTCTCAGCACATCCTTCATCATCTTACGGATAAAATTAGCAACTGTCAACTACATAAGATCAGTTTTCTCGTTAATGTTCCATTGTCGAAGTTCTAGAACCTTCTTCTTAAATATACATCTGTTCTCATTCTTTAGATTCCACCATCGAGTCTGAGAATAGGATTTTGACTTATTATTTCTTCTCCAATACTTTATCTCGAAATTTAAAATCATTAATCGATATTGAGTAGTCAAACATTCACTTGGAATGACTTTACAATCCTTACAGTCCAAGCGATCTCGTTTCTTTATAAGAAAATAATCAATCTGAGTTCTTGAAGTTCCATTCTTGCATGTGATAACATGCTCCTCTCTCTTCTTAAATAAAATATTAGCAATTACAAAATTATATACTGAAGAAAACTCTAAAATAGTTTTACCCTCCTTCTTTATCTCTCTAAAATCATATCCACTATGAATGCTATTAAATTTCTCAGCAACACTTTCAACATGTCCATTTAAATTTTCTCCAATAATTTTTTTTTTCTTCTGAGGTATCTCTTGTATTAACTCTTCCAAATCATTCCAAACTTTTTTCTTTTTGCTCGCATCCAAACCTACTTGAGGAACATACACACCTACAATGTTAATAATCATTCCATTGATTATAATTTTTAAAACCATAATTCTATCACAATTTCTCTTAATTTTTACTACGTGATCCTTCAAGCTCTTATCCATAATTATACCCACTACAGTCTTATTTTTATTCTTACCAGAGTACTAAAGTTTAAAACCTAAGCCATCAATTTTCTTAGCTTTCTCTCCAACCCATTTTATTTCCTACAGGCACAAAATATTAATCTTTCTATGAATCATAATATCCACCAACTCTATTAGCTTATCCGTCAGGCTGCCTATTTTCAAGTTCTTAATCTAATCCTACTGACTTGAGTTCTAGTACGATGGACTAGCTTCTTTACCCGCATCATGTGGGGACTCTTCCTCACTTTTCACTACACCCGGGCACCGATACAGCGGCATTTACCTATTTTTCACTGTATTCAGGCAGTACAACGCGGGGCTTTCAGAAAACGCCCTAGCTTTAGCGCAATTTTCTAAAGGATTCATGTCATGATTGATTCGACAAGTTTTACGCTGGTTGTCGACTGCCTAACGCAATCCTTCGTGTTTCTCATCCGAGACTTGCTACCCAGCAACGACACGTTCCATTATACTCTATCAAACAAGAAATATTTATTTAGCTCCAATATGTAAGATCACTCCGTACAATTTCTGGCCATGTCTTTTTTGCCCTTCCTCTTCCCCTTCTTATATGGACAAGATTTAATAATCCAATTTTTTTACTGAAGCTTCTATTGACCGACAATTTATATATCCAAATCATTTAAGCCAACTCTCTCTGCTACTATATCTTTAATATTACCTAAAATAAGTTTTTCAATTTTTTCGTTTAAACAGAAATTTTTAGTCATGGATCATGAAAGGTCTTAGATTTTCAAAGGAATGAACTCTGAGAGTCTTAAACATTTATATAGAAAGTTATTCTTTAAATATTTGCATGGTACCTAAGACTGATGTTCTTTTCCAACCTTTAACAGTACTGCCTTTTAAATTTCTCTATCTTCATTGTTTCTCTGGCCCTTTAAGAGTTAATAGGCAAGATTATGAAAGAACGTATAGATTTTAGCAAAATGTTTATAATAATTTTCTTAAGACATGAAGTTATCGTTGTACGAATTCATTTCAATGAAAATCTAACATAAAAAAAATTTAAGCAAACATGATAGCTTGGCAAATAATTTCAAAATATTAATAGAAATGATGGGTGAAATTTATAAAATATTAAATATTCAAAGCAATAATCAAAGTGAATTAAAAGATAACACAAAAAATATATTCAATGAGATAAAAAAACCAAAAAAATTCAAATAAACAAAAGACAATAAAAGAAGATAATAAAAAAAATACTTTCACTGGATGAATGTTCTTATAATCAAAAAATTGATCCTGAAAAATAGATTATATAAATACTATAAATGAAATTAATGTTATTGAAGATATATAAGATTTTGAAGAACTATATGATCTTTTCCTAATCAATAAATAAATTTTAGAAAAAAAAAATAAAGAATATATATACAAAAGCCTACATCTGAATAATTAATTGTCATACAAGTATATCAAAGTAAATTTTTTTTTTTAAACTATATGACTACAAATCAAAATATGAAATATATTTTGAGACAGATAATAGTAAAGAAGAAAGTGATGATAATACTAAGCCTAGAATAAAGGGTGAAATATATATGGAAGTAAGTAAATCTAGCACTAATAGAAAGAGGTATAATGACAGAACTGAAGAACATTAGGAAAAAAAATATGTCAATGAAAATTTTCAACCCACAGAAGAAGATTTGTATACAGAGATATATAAAAATGAAAAGGATTACTTTAAAGTAAAATTTTCTAAAACAAATTCATGTATAGCTTGGCAAATAATTTCAAAATATTAATAGAAATAATGGATGAAATTTATAAAATATTAAATATTCAAAGCAATAATCAAAGTAAATTAAAAGATAACACAAAAAATATATTCAATGAGATAAAAAAACCAAAAAAATTCAAATAAACAAAAGGCGATAAAGAAGATAATAAAAAAAATACTTTCAATGGATGAATGTTCTTATAATAAAAAAAAATGGTCCTCAAAAATAGATTATATAAATGCTATAAATGAAATTAATGTTATTGAATATATATAAGATTTTGAAGAACTATATGATCTTTTTCTAATCAATAAATAAATTTTAGAAAAAAAAATAAAGAATATATACAAAAGCCTCCATCTGAAAAATTAATTGTCATACAAGTATATCAAAGTAAAGAATTTTTTTTAAACTATATGATTACAAACCAGAATATGAAATATATTCTGAGACAAATAATAGTAAAGAGAAAAGTGATGATAATACTAAGCCTAAAACAAAGGGTGCAATATATATGGAAGTAAGTAAATCTAGCACTAATAGAAAGAGGTATAATAACAGAACTGAAGAACATTAAGAAAAAAATATGTAAATGAAAATTTTCAACCCACAGAAGAAGATTCGCAAACAGATATATATAAAAATGAAAAGGATTGCTTTAAAGTAAAATTTTCTAAAATAAATTCATGTATATTTAATATAGATAAAATTCCTATTCTATAAAGAAAATATTACATCTCTCAATGAATACAATTAGTAAGAGAATTGAAAAATATATATTTTTACATGACTACTCAACAATTACTAGAAATAATAACCTCCAAATTCGAAAGATCAGCCGTTATAGTATTAAAATCTTTAGAAAATTTTCCTCAATTCAAAAGAATAAAAGAAGAAGAGGATAAAGATAATGAAATAATTTTAATAGAAAAAGTTTTATTAGAATTCTTCGCTTGAGGATTCCTAAATAATACTGAAGATATTGATAGAGAAGAGACAATATTATTGAGAATGCAGATAGTCTAATTTATCTGAAATAGATTATGATATATCTTCAATAAAAGACAGAAAACTTAGAAAATAAACTAGAAATAGAAAATGAATCTAATAATACAGAATCATTCTCACAAATAACTTTAGACTCTGAAGAAGAAAAAAAAAATATAAACTACATACTTATGCTAAGAGAGGAAGATAATAATGAAGAAAAAATAGAAAGAATAATTAATTCAACAAATGATAAAATTAGATAAACTATATATATTCATGCGATTCAACAAAAATGATTATGATTTTGAATTCTAGAATTCTTTGAAAAGAATTCTATGGTGGAGATTACATTTAATTATTTGTGGCAGTCCTTTCCATTTTTCATAGTGGTGGGTATCAATAATTATTCTTCTTACTATATTGAGCTATATTGGTTTTTTCATATTTGTTTCGACTGCAACAAACATTCTTTACCTTCCATTTGAGAGAGAAATTAATTATTCTTTCAATAAATATTGTAAAGCTCTATTCTCATATATGTTAAGAATTTGATTTTGAAAATCGTTAGGTAATAGTGTCATTTCCTTATTCAAGCATTCTCTCCTTTTTGCCTTTTTCATATGATGGGAGTTTATATTTTTTAATTTGTATATGATCTCCAATATAGGATATAAATCACTGTATCTTTCTGGATGGATATAAATCCTCTTCTTGTTGAAGCTTCTTTGTAATATTATGAAGAAAAACTTTCATATTATACATGTATAATACTATTTTTTGAATGATGTATATTAAAGTGGAGTTATGTTGTAACTCTCTTATTTATCATATTGTAAGTTTTTGAAGACATAGGAATATCTGATTTATAATTACTTGAAGTTCCTATTAGAGTTGATATTACGTTCTAATTATATTTATGAAGAAAGTTAATATTTATTGTCTTTTTTGAAAGTTATATCTTTTTTAGATGTCCTCGGAGAAGGTATATTATGGACTGATGACTTTTCCTTTCACAGATAGGCTATTCTTCCTACAATTATATGAGAAAGATATTCTATATAATTTTTTTGAAAAAAAAATCAATTAGAATATTGGTGAATTTAGAATTAAAAGAAAATTTCATAACAATATTCATCTAGTTGTAATAACCGTCTTATTCTCTGACTATTATTGTCATATTTTTTATTTTTTATATAATGAAGTAATCTTTTGTTATCGATTATTATATTAAACTTAGTAGGTAACAATTAAAATTTAAAGTACTTAATAGAGTTTAAAATACCATAAAATTTTCGTATGTGGAATAATTTATTTTTGATTTTGTAAATTTTCTCAAAGTATATCCAAGAATTTTGTTTGTATCAATTACTAATAGTCCTGTCTTGTAAAAATTACTAGCATCAGTATAGAATATTAATTTATCTTCTGATTTGGGTTTTAGGTATTTTGTTAGCTAGTGTTTTAAGATATTTAATTTTTCTATTTTTGTTTTCGTTTAATTGTATTTTTATTTTATCAATTTTCTATCAAAATATTCTCTTTTTTTTATATTATTTATTAATATTATTTATTTTTTCTTGTAGATGTTTAGTGCATTAGCTTAGTTTAGGTAAATATTCTCTCATAACTTAATATGCCTAGAAAACTTTATTATTGCTTTAAAGTTTCAAATATTTTATGGAATTTTTTAATTTTAATAGTTATATGTTCTTGTAATGCTATTTCTTCTTGATCAATAATTTTTCTTAAATATTAAATTTTTTTATTTACAAAATGCTATTTTATTTTTTCTTAGAATAATATTATATTTTATAAATAAATTTTTAATTCTCTACATATTAAGGATGTTCTTTATAGTTTGAAGAAAAGACAAGTATATTATTAACATATAAATTTATTATACAGAAAAAAATAGAGTGAATTCATTTTTAGAATATTTGCGGCACATTTTCTAATCCAAATTTCATTACTTTCTCTTATAAATGCTCAAATGATGTGGAAAATGCGATTAATTATTTTGATTTTTTGTTCTTTAATTTATTTTGCCAAAATCTCGATTTAGTGTTAAATTTGCTAAACCATTTTGACCTGCTAACATTTTCTATTATATTTTCGATACTAGGGATCCAAACTTGAGATTATCATTTAATTTTTTATAATTTATAACCATTCCTCTCTTTTTCCTTTTTTATTCGGCATGACGCCTTATCATAAAGGGTGGTGAAGAGTGAGGAGTATGAGAGTTTTTTATTAGTCCTGAGTTTTTCAATTCTAAAATTTATTTTCTAAATTCCTCTATATCTTATATTGAATACACTAAAGGTTTACTCTTATAATTTTTTTATCGTCTAGTGGTTTTAATTCGCAAAACCTCGAACTTCTGTTGAAATATAATAATATTTTTAGTGAATCTAGGTGCTTGATTTATAATTTTTAATTAGTAATAAAGCTTCTGATTTATAATTTATTTTAACAAGTTTAAGATAATTAACAATTATAGGTATTTTTATTATTTTCTTGCCTATAGTAAATATATGATAGATTTTATACATAATAATATATAGGTATTGATTCAATATATTCATTCCTATAATCATATGATAAAAAATTTTTTTATATATATATAAGGAAAAAACATGTCTACATATTTTTCTTCTGCTTGTGTCTTTAATGTTATATATTTGATATATTGTGTAGTGTCCATAATGCTATTTTTTCTTGTAAAAAAAATATTTTCATCTAAACTTTCGGAGAATTCTTTTACCCAAAATTATTTGTTAATTATAGTTCTAGTAATACTTGTATCTAGTAATGCAAAAATATAAAGAGGTTTATAACCTGAAAATTCGATTGTAACGCATATTTTGCTTAAATTTTGATTAATTTTATACACATTCATATTTGAGTTTTGTAATTGAAAATATAAGTAGATCAAATAGCTAAATATAAATTTTATTTTTTTGAAGATATTTTAGTACAACCTAATAGTTTTACCAAAATAAGAACAGAAATCAGTGTAAAAATATGCACAAGTTAATATGGTATTATAAAAGGTAAAAACGGATGGGTATTTAATAATAATATATCAATAGTAAAAGGGGGTAATAAGATCAAATTACAAAGGAAAAATAAAACCTATTATAAAAAACAATGAACAAAATACAATGATCAGAATAAGAAAAAATTACAAATTATTTGATTTACTTCTATTTCTAATTACAAAATTTGAATATAAACTTGCATGAAATAAATCAGTATTCAAATAAAATATGCATTAGAATAAAATTTTTGGGCTATAAATTTTTTCATATTTATGCATTAGTTGACACAGGTGCTATTAGAATTATAATTAATGAGCAACTATGAGTAAAAGAATTCTCCGAAAAATTAAAAGAAAAAGTTTCTTTTACAGGAATAAATAGTACTATGTACACTACACTTATCGGTTATGATATGAAATTTAATAGGTAATACCAAAATTTAAAGTATTTAATGAATTTTAAAATAGCTATGAATTCTTTTTCATACGTGGAATAATTTATTTCTGGCTTCGTGAATTTTCCTGAAGTATATCTAACAATTTCTTTTGTATTTGTTACTTCACTCCTACCCAATAAAAATTACTACTATTTGTATAAAGTGTTAATTTGTCTTTTGATTTGGGAATTACAGTTTTAGGTATCTTATTAACTGATGTTTTAAAATATTTCTCTCATTTTGTCTTTATTTAACTGTATTTTTATTTTGTCAGTTTTCTATGTAGATATTATTTTTTCTTTATCTCTATTATATTGTTTATTGATATTATTTTATTTTTCTTGTAGATATTTAGTGTGTTGGCTTAGCATAGGTAAATATTTTTTTTCATAGTTTAATATACCTAGAAAGTTTTATAATTGTTTTAATGTTTCAAATGTATGAGAGAATGTTTTAATTTTAATAATTGTATGTTCCCGTAATACTGTTTCTCCTTGAAATATCATTATGAAATTTCTTTTAATCCTGGATTCATTAATATTCTAGCTGATTTTTTTTCTAAAAAAAATATATAGAATATCTTTCTCATATAATTGCAGGAAAAATGACTAATTCATAGAAGGGGAAGATACCAGTTCATAATATTCCTTCACTAAAGACATATAAAAAAGACATAACCTTCAAGGAAGGAAAAATAAATTTTGACTTCCTTGATAAATACAATCAAAATGTGATATCAATCTTGGTGGGGACAACAAGAAATTATAAGTCAGATAATATTATGCCTTCTAAGATAATATGATAAATGACCTTTGGAAAATAAGAGGAGGATTGCCTTACAACTCCTCCCTAATATATATTATTCGAGAAATAGTAGTATACATTTATAATATGAAAATTTTCCTTCATAATATCACAAAGAAGCAACAACATGAAGAGTTTTCTAAATATCTTCTTCAGCATTGTGAAGAGTTTCACCCAGAACAATATAGTGATCTATATTCTATATTGGAGGTTATATATAAATTCAAAAACATAAATTCCCCCCATATGGAGAAGGCAAAGAGGAGGGAATGTTTAAAAAAAGTAATAGCGTTATTACTAAAGGATCTTCAAAACAGGATTCTTGATAACATATATGAAGACAAGGCTTTACCATATTTGTTAAAGGAACAATTAATCAGTCTGCCAGATGGAAGGCAGAGGATGTTCTGGCATTCGAGACAAATATGGAGAGACCGATAGAACTTGAAATAGTAAAGAGAATTATTATAGACACATCATTACGAAGAATGGAAGGAATTTTCACAAATAATTAAGACTGTTATATTCACTACAGAATTCTTTGAACAAATTCTGGAATTTGAAATTATATCAACTTTTGTTGAACCACACGAATATTTAGTACAGCTAGCTTTCCAAATATGGAGAATGACCAAACAAAGAAACAGAGGAAAGCTTCGAACAAAATTTTTTTTTGGCTATTCTTGGGACCACAAACAAAAGACAAATCTTTCAGAACTATTATCAGTCTATCAAGAGCGATAAAATTACAAATATATTTGCAATGGGTCTATTCAATAATTTTTCTCAAATATTCAATTTTTTGTTTACATAATTTTATTTTATTTTATCCTAGAATAATATCGTGCTTTATAAATAAGTTTTTGATTATTTGTAGATGTTGAAGATGTTCATCATAATTTTAAGATATATCATCAATATATATCATAATAAATTTATCATATAGGAAAAATACAGAGTTCATCCATTTTTTAAATATTTGTGGTGTATTTTTTAATCCAAATGGCATTATTTTCCATTATAAATGCTCAAATGGTGTGAAAAATGCAGTTAATTCTTTCGATTTTTTGTCTTTCAATTTAATCTGCCAAAATCCTGATTTAGCGTCAAATTTGTTAAACTATTTTGTCCTGCTAATATTTTTTATTATATTTTCGGTGCTGGGAATGAAGAATCCGTCTAACTTGAGATTATTGTTTAATTTTGTATAATTTAAAACCATTCTTGTCTTTTCCATTTTTTCTTCGACATGATTTCTTACCATAAAGGCTAATGAGGAGTGAGGACTATGAGAGTTTTCTATTAGTCCTGAATTTTTTAATTCTAAAATTTATTTTCTAAATTCTTCTATATCTTGCATTGAATAAACTAAAGGTTTTACTCTTATAATTTTTTTATCGTCTAGTGGTTTTAATTCGCAAAACCTTGGGCTCCTATTAAAATGTAATAATGGATTATCACAAAATAATTCTTTTTATGAATCTAGTCACTTAGTTTTATAATTTTCTATTAGTGACAAGGCTTCTGGTTTATAATTTATTCTTACAAGTTTAAGATGATTAAAGATTCTAGATATTTTTATAGTTTTCTTATCTATAATAAATATATGATAGGTTTTATCCAACTTCAATCTCTTTAAGATACTTTGTGTTTTTTTCTATTTTATGAAAGTATATTCTTTTAAGTTTATCTTGAGTTTCTTCATTAGTTAGACATTTATTATATGTAGATTGTATTCTCTAGATCTCTTGATGCTTATAGGTTTTTCTTGAATATTTAGTTGTATTGTTTCGTGATTTATTTATAAAGGATAGTGTCTTTTTAGGATATCTTGTCCTATTAACATGTCGAAAGAACTTCTTTCATCACTATATATAACTTTAAATTTCAAGTTATGTAACTCATCATGTCTATAATCATTATACTATCAATATTTGCCTTAATTAACATTCATGAATCTTTTTATCAAAAATATAATATCTTTTTTTTTTTTCTGTTTTGGATATATTATTTTCAATTAATTCAGACTTTATATGAGATAACGATGCTCCTGTATCTATTAAAGCTTTGAGTGTTATTGTTTTATCCCTAAAACTGACTAGAACTTGAATTATATTTAAGTCGATTTTAGAATTATCTCTTATTTGATTAGTGCTGGGTATTTCAGTATCTTCTTAGCTTAGGTCTTTTGTTAATAATCTTCTTGATGGGAGGTTTAAAGAATTGGTTCTAGTTAGGGTCCTATGATAACTTATGAATAGTCTTCCTTCATTTATTTGTAGTTGTCTTATTGGGGGGTTTTCAGGTGTATAAGTTTTTCTTATTTCTTTTTAGTTTATATTCCATTCTATGGAAAACTGTATATCATTATTCATTAATTGTTTAGGATATATAATTTTTGAGTATTGATTATGAAGATCATCTAACCTAACGTTAGAACGTATGGGTCGGATTTCTACATTATTAGTTTCAGAAAAATGTACTAATAATCTCAATGTAAAGGTTAAAGGTTTACTTCATTTTAGCATGAGAATATTTTCTAACTTGTAAAAAATTATCAAGTTTTGATATATATTTTCATCTTTTAGGCTCTGTTTGGTAATAAGAAAAAAAGAAGATTTGGTTGAAATTTTTAGTGATTTTTGAAAAATGTGTATGATGTGAAATAAAGTAAGTTGGTTATATTAAAAATTCTGTATGATGTGAAATAAAGTTGATTGATTTATTGAGAATTGTGTTGGATGTAAAATAAAGTGATTGTTTAATGTTGGAATTTGTGTGAGATGAGATATAAATTATTTTTTAAGTTTTTTTAAAATAAATTTAAGATTTTGGCTATGAGTAATTTTAGCCATGATTTTTAGTCCATTGCCAAACAGGGCCTTAGACTTATAGAAAAATTAGGAAAAATTTTGAAATTTATTCCTTTGGGCATGTTTGGCAATTACCAAAAAATGGGCAAATGCCACGTAAGCCTCCGTTCGTCGTGGAGCACCTGTGACGCTAATGCCACGTAAGCCTCCACGTGTACGCTCCAAATGCAGCAACATGGATCCAAATGTAACATGCCCCCCTGGTAATCATGACACGCATTAATGTGTGCGCCTAACGGTTGCCATGTAGGTTTCCTGACTCTATAAATGCTTGCGGATCGGCGTTGAGGGTCATTCTTGACCTCGAAAAAAGACTGGTGCAGCGATGTCTCTGTATGACACCGTGACGAAGTGCGTGGAGGGCGAACTTCCGCATGTCGGGCGTCCCCCCCAAGCGGGACAAGCAAGCATAAAGCGGCCCTCTGTTCGAGAGGAGGCCCTGAAAAGGCCTTGGATCCATCTCTCTAACTCAGGGGGATCCACCGCAGATGCTGGGAGCTCGCGGGGGGCCGCCCGCTCTACACCAAAGTCTCTCCATGGTGGGGTTCGAACGATCTCACTAGTGGAGCACACCATCACCTTGGCGGACGACGAAATGCAACCGGCAGGAAATGTCGCGGCGACCCTGCCTCCTGTTCCTCCGACCGTGGAGGTTGTCGGTCTGCCAACACAGGACCGCAATGCGTCAGCCTCGGTCTCACCTCCTCCGGCGCCCTCGGCTGGTCTGGAGACGCCGTCGGGGGTAATTCAGATGGGGTCCAACTCCGGAGGCTCGAATACGCAGACCTTCGCGCGCAACATCCGTAGGCATCTCGACCAAATCGAAAAGCGTGTTGCGAGCAGGGAGCAGATGCCAGTGCTCGAGTAGAAGACGGAGGCGCTCGAGTAGAAGACGGAGGCGCTCGAGCAGAAGATGGACGAAGCCCTGACTCTACTTCGAAGGTTGGAGCCTTCGGAGGCAGAGAAGGCGATCGTTGATCTGGAATTGAAGTGCGCCAAGTGCGAGGCGATTTAGAGGTGGCGGCGCTCGAGATTGAAGAGCTGAAAGAGAAAGTCGCTCTGGAGGCCGGGCCGAGGAATTAGTGGAGGAGAACCACCGCCGAATGGACTTCGCTCGAGCGATTCGAGGTCTCCTTTCGACGCCCGAGTTCGGGCTTTCTCCCTAGGCTTTTTGCTTCTTTCCTTCTTCCTTTTTTTTTTGAATGGCAAACTTGTAAAAAGGGAATTTGTTTAACGGAACGTCCCCTTTCCCTCCTTTTGCGTAAGTTTTAAAATTCGTGATGTTACGGTTGGGGGAATCGAGAAGGCGCGTGCGCCCGACAGGTCTAGGCTCCTAGGTTAATAGAATCAGACAGTCAGATTTCACCCTCAGGGAGTGGAACCGTCGGGTTACAGACTATAAACAAGGCCATTGGTCCAGCAATGGGTCCCTACTGTTGCCATTTCCTTAGACTCGCAATGGCCAAGAAATCACGAAACCGAGCGAAAGAAATGTGCAACGATTACCGTGTCATTCGCAGGGAGCGGTGCTCTCTTCCTCCGCATACTTTCGATGCGGAGGTACAACAGGTCTGGGGCAGGAACCCGGAGGTAGGGCTGGTGTTCCCTTCGGCAGAAGCAACATTTAAGACCATGCCGAAAGGGAAGATTGCAGCATGCCTCCATCATCTCCGCGGCGGGTTGTTCCTCCCTTTTTAGCCGGAGTTCGTGAATATTTTCAACCACTTCGGCATCATCCTGATGCAGCTTCCCCCGAACACGATCACAATGATCTAGCCTTATTAAGGAGCTGCAGCGCCGATGGATCCCTTGGGACACCGAAATCTTCAAGGCAATCTGTATGGGTGCTTCGTCTTGAAAGGTAAGTACTGCCAGGTGTTCAAGGTAAGGGACACCGGGTTTGCAGACTGGTATAAGAGGTTCTTTTTTGCCGAGCCCGGGGGGGTGAGCTTCGTTGCCCCCCGGAGAGTTGGCGAGGCGAGGTTTGTGGGGCATGGAATCGATTTTGAAGATCCGCGTTTTCGAGTGATGGATGAAATCCGGAAGCGTGTCCACGACGCAGAGGACTACCTAGGAGAGTTGGAAGACGATGTGCGGGTTTATACGGGTAAGGCTTTAGGGCTTCGCCTTTTTCGATATTGACTCCGTAATTATGTTCTCCAGAGCTTGAACTGGCTTGGTTTCGTCTTCGACAGATCGGGAGCAAGAGGGTTCCCTATGACCGAGCAGGTCCTTCCCGGTTGGCGGCGAAGATGAGACAGGTGGCGTCAGGAGTACCAGCAGAGGGGATCTCTTCGGTGGCGGCCGTCGTCACTGAAGAGGATGCGCAGGACCTGGCCTACATTGATGACGTGGAGATCAACGACAAACTCACAGAGCAGTGCGAGGGATACGAAGGCTCAGCGCATTCCAGTGCTAGGGCAGCGACAGCTTCGGGCGACCATAGCATTGAAGAGTCCGGGGGTGCTCTTCTGGATGAGCCCCTAGGAGGCGTTCCCGAAGGGCGGCCCGATTCGGAGACCAGACTTAGCGCTAGAACTGCCAATTTGCGCCAGGACTCCCTATTTTCCCTAACACGTGTTTTGCAGCTCCAAGAGACGCAAGGGGCATTCACCAAGGAGGCCATGGCGTAAGAGAGGAAAGCAAAAGAGTGGGAACTTCGGTTCCTAGAGTCGAAGCATCAACATCGCCTAGCCGAAAAGCGTCTCTGCTAGGCCACGCGGGACCTGAAGGAGTTCAGCCGTCGGGAGACCGAGCTCCATCGGCTTTTGGAGGAGGCGCTCGATCAGAGCCGCACGGAGGCCCGCCAGAAAGGAGTAGACGAATTTCGGCGTTCACTTGAGCTTAAGGCGCTTGTCAAGGAGGCACTCGAGAGTTTGGTGAATATGCTGGGTTCGGCTCTCCTTGACTGGGGGATAGTGAGCCGCGAAGATCTCGAAAGGCTGGACATGGATGAGTGCATCCATTCGAGAAGCCGCTCGTACCAGTGCCCGTACTTCAAAATGTCGGCGGAGAGGTTGGAGCGGATGTTCACCGTCCCGCCTACCAAAGGTGGTCATCCCGCCTACCGAAGCCGAAATGGCGAGAGCTGAGGAGATTGCGAAGGGGATCCCAGTGTCGGAAAAAGGGCCAAGTGTTCGGGGCGAGGAGACTGTAGAGGAGCCCCTGGTTGTTTCTCCTCTTCGTTCGCGGGAACCACCGGAGGATGTTCCTCGAACCCCGGGTGCAGACATCGAAGTGGACTCTGCCTCCGAGACTTTGAGAAGGGACAGCGAGTTGTAAAGATTTGTAATTTAGCTTTGTAAAGGGTTTTATCAATGGAATTTTTGTTCATTTGTGTTCGCGTGTTCTCTTTTGAATAATTCTATTGTGAATAATTGTGTAAAATTCTGTTTGGACGAAATAGCCGAGGACTTTGAGAAGGGGAGTACCCTTGACTGCCAGTCGCCTAGGCGCTAAGTATGAGTGAGTCATCATTTCATGAATCATCTATGACATTGCAAACGAGTTACAAGTGTTTTATGAATAGAACTTTCTGATATTATTGCCACTCCACGTCCTAGGAGGGAGGGTACCATCTTGCCTTGCCAACGTGTAGGTGTTCGGGCCTAGTACGTCGCAAATGATGAAAGGGCCTTCCCAATTCAGGTCGAGTTTGCCTGGGTGCCATGTCCCTGCAGGCGGTGTTTTTTAGTTTGAGGACAAGTCACCCTCCTGGAAGAGCCTCCTCCAGACATTTGTTGTAGTATTTTCCAATCCGCCGCTTGTCTTCGGCTTGGCGAAGTGTGGCTGCCTCCCTGTTCTCCGCAAGAAGGTAGAGTTCGAGTTTCCTTGCGTCACTATTTTCTCATTGCCATTCGATGAGAGCTGATGGATCGAAGCTGCTGGCAAGTTCGAGACTGGGGGAGTAAACCTCAAGCTCACGGGCATGGTTTGACCCGTGGCCGCTGTCGTGGTGCAGTTGAGTCCCCAGATCACTGCGGGTAGTTCGGCGGTCCATGACGAGCTGACCCTTTCTATTCGCTTTTTCAACGCATTGAGGAAGTTCTTATTGGTTGCCTCAGCTTGTCCGTTCGACTGGCGGTGGCAAACTGATGCAAAATTCAGATTGATGCCGTTTTCAGAGAATAGGCTTCGGACGACGCAGCTTGTGAATGTCGTCCCATTATCACAGACCAGGGAGAGTGGGATGCCGAATCTGCATATTAGCTATGTCCAGATGAAGTTCCTGATGTTCGTGCCCGTTGGTTGTGCCATAGCCTTGGCTTCGACCTATTTGGAGAAGTAATCGATTGCCAACAGCACGTGTCGCATGTTCCTTCCGGATTTGGGAAAGACCCAGGAAATCGAACGCCCACATTGAAAAAGACCAGGAGCTCAAAATGGGCAGCAACTGCGCTGCAGGTTGTCTTGGGATCTTTGAAAAAATTTGGCACAGGGGGCATTTTCGGCTGAATTCCTTAACGTCCCTGTGAAGGTTTGGCCAGTAGTATCCATGGTGCAAGACCTGTAGTGCGAGGTTCCGTCCGGCAGCATGGGTCCCGCAGTCGCCGGAGTGGATCTATTCGAGGATAGTTTTCAAGTCTTCTTTGCGGACACATTTCGCCAAGGGGAAGGAATACCACCGCTTGAATAACTGCCCTTGCGATAGAACATATCTGGTAGCCTTCACTCGGAGCTTGCGAGCCCGATGTTTATTATTTGGAAGTTCTTTAGTCCGCAGATAGTGTTGGATCACGTCCATCCAACTTTCGAAATTAGAGCCAACCTCGAAGACCTCTGGATCGTCTTATGCAGGGGCCAATATATCCTGCATGTCCCCCTATTCCTCCTTGGTCAGCTCATCTGCGAGCGAGTTCATTTCGCGAGGGATGTGAAGCAGGAGCGCCTGGGCGAAATATCGCAAGAGGTTCCTGGCCAATTGTAAGTATTTTTTAAGCACCTCATCTTTTATCTGGTAAGTCCCATTCACCTGGCTCACCATCAACTTTGAATCACTATAGATGTGAAGGTGCTGCGTTCTGAGGCCCTTGGCAAGCTTGAGTCCGGCGATGAAGGCTTCGTACTCAGCTTGATTGTTCATGACAGGGAATCATATTTTTCCTGATTTCTAGAGCCGAACCCCCCAGGGACTGGTGAGGACCATGTTGATCCCTTGGATGTGCTCGTCAGAGGCTCCGTCGATGTGGAGGACCCAAGGCACTTGCTTCTCGCCGAGCTTGGGCTGTTGGGCAGTTGTTAGTACGGCGACAAAGTCGGCAAGCACTTTGCTCTTCGAGGCTGATCTGGCAAGGAAGTCGACATCAAACTCAGAGAGTTCCACTGCCCACTTCTGCAATCTTCCGGAGACCTCAGGAGAGTGGAGTATTCTTCGGAGAGGCTGTTCCGTCACCACCTCGATAGAGTGAGCTTAAAAATAATGGCGCAACCTGCGGGCAGCAGCTATTAGCACAAAAGGCCTTGTTTGGCATTTGCCTACTTTTAGGCAAAAAAAATATAATAAAAATATTTTTAATTTATTATAAATTTTAATAACTTTATTTTACATTCAAAATAAATTTCAACCTTAAAAATCAACTTTATTTCACATCCACACAAATTCCAACCTTAAAATCAACTTTATTTCACATCCTACACACCTCCCAATATTAAAATAAATTTCTTCCCATCAACTTTATAAAATAAAATATTCTCTTTCCTTACCCAAATTTATCCTCCAACCAAACAATCCCAAAAAGACAGGTTTTCGAGAGGAGGGTACCTCAACTCAGCGCCGTAAAGGATGTGGTTGACGTAGTGGATAGGGCGTTGCTGCCGCAGCTCTTCGCAGACGAGTACCGCCAACACCGAGCTGTTTGTGGTGTTGAGGTAAGGTCTTCGCCTGGAAGTGGGGCCGACAAGAGCAACGACAACAACAGATACCTTTTTAGTGACTCAAAAGCTTGTTGGCAGTCGTCATTCCAAGCTGGGTTCTCCCCGAAGGATCTTGAAAAAAGGGAAGCATCGCTCACTAGACCTGTATATAAGCCTGCTGTGGGTAGTGACCCTTCCATTCAGTTTTTGCACGTCTTTGACTGTCCGAGGCGGTTCTATATCTAGGATAGCCTGTATCTTTCCGGGATTCGCCTCGATTCCCCTGATCGAAACCATATGGCCCAAGAATTTGCCATATGCCGCGCCAAAAATGCTTTTTAGTGGGTTCAGCCTGATGTTGTAAGCATGGCAGGTGTCCAGCATTTCGCAGAGGTCGCACAAATGTTGTTCCCTGTTCCTGCTTTTTATCAGGATATCGTCCACATAAGTCTCAATGTTTCGGCCTCTCTGATTTTTGAAGACGGTATCGACCATTCGTTGGTACGTTGTGCCTGCGTTTTTCAAACCGAAAGGCATGACCTTGTAGCAAAACGTCCCCTTGTTGGTGAAGAATGAAGTGTGCATTTCATCTTCCTCTGCCATTCGGATCTGGTGATAGCCTCAGAAGGCATCAATGAAGCTCATTACCGAGTATCCAGCTGAAGAGTCGACGAGTCTATCTATTTTCGGCAATGTGTAGAAGTCTTTGAGGCAAGCCTTGTTCAGATTTGCAAAATCGACGCACATCCGCCATTTCCCTGAGCTTTTCTTCAACGAAGACGTTTGCGAGCCATGAGGGGTACGCGATCTCCCTGAGCTTTTCTTCAACGAAGACATTTTATTTAAATGTTGATTTACTTCATGAAGATTCATAAGTAAGTTTTGTAATTAGGAATATTAAAAGATCGAATAGTTTATAATTTTTTCTTATTCTAATCATAGTATTTTGTTCATTGTTTTTTATTACGGCTTTGATTTCACCTTCATAATCTGATGGTATTAATCCTTCTGTAATGGACATATCGTGATTAAATAATCAACCATTTTTTTCCTTTTATAATTTCATAATATCTCGTACAGATTTTCGCACTAATTCCTGTTCGTATTCGTGCAAATACATTTGGTTGTATTAGAATATCTTCATATGAATAGAATTCATATCAGATTTCTATTTCTGTTGGATATTTTGCATCTCTTTCTTTTTTATGAAAATATATTGTATGTTTATTATCTTCAGTTTCATTATTGATTAATACATTTATGGTATGTAAATTATATTCTTTACCACTTTTAATGTATATTATTTGTTCTCTAATTATTAACTGTATTGTTTCATAATTAATTTGCAAGGGAAAAAGTTTTTGAAATATATCTTGTCCTATTAACACATCAAAAGTACTTCTTTCATCGATAAAAATGATTTTAAATTCTAAGGCATGTAATTCGTCATGGATATCTATAATCATTAGACTATCTATGTTTGTTTTATATATAAGTTCACGGATTTGTTTATCAAAGGTATAATATGTTTTCTTTTATGCCTTTGACATATTATTTTCTATAAATTTTGATTTTATATGGGATAAGGATGCTCTTGTGTTTATTAAGGCTGTGAGTGTTATGGTTTTAGCATTAAAGCTAACTAAGACTTGTATTATACTTAAGTCTAATTTTATATTAGTTATTTGTAGACTAGAGCTAGAGCTAAATCTAGGTAGATCGATATCATCTTGATTTAAGTCGTTTATTTGTAGTTTTCTATTTGCTATATTTATATAATCTGTTCTTTGTAATGGTCTATTATATCCTATAGACAATCTTCCTTCATTTATTTGAAATTGTTTTATTAAAAGTTTTTCTATTATGTGATTTTTTCTAATTTATTCTAGATTAATATTTCATTCTATAAGAAGTTGTATATCTTTATTTGTTAATTGTCTAGGATATATAATTTTAAAATATTAATTATATAGATCATCTAATCTAATGTCGAAAAGTATAGGTTTAATTTCTACATCGTTGGTTTCTGAAAAATATCCTAATAATCGCTAGGTAAATGTTAAAGGTTTGCTTTCTTTTAACATAGGAATATTTTCTAATTTATAGAATATCATTAAACTTTGATCTATATTTTTATCTGCTAAACTTATAAAAAAATTAGAAAAAAATTTAAAATTTATTACTTGATAAGAAAGATTAGACTGTATTATTCCCATTAAAGATTATTCTATTTTATTAACCTATTATCGAAGATTATTAATGTTATTAGTGAATCAAGTCCTGCTCTAAAATTAGGTTTGATGGTAATCTGTACGCATCTTACATGAAAAATTTAAAATACTTGATAAATTTTAGAATTGCTATAAATTCTTTTTCATAGGTGAAATAATTTATTTCTGGTTTTGTTAATTTACCTGAAGCATGTCCTACATCTTTTATTGAGGTGACTAATACGCTGGCCCAATAAAGATTATTGGTATCTGTATAGAGTATTAATTTATCTTCTGGTTTTGGAATGATTGTTGTAGGTATTTTATTAATTAGCAATTTTAAATATTTGATTTCTCGTTTTTTGGATTCATTTAATTGTATTTTAATTTTATAAGTTTCTCATCGAGAGATTGTTTTTGCTTTGTTTCTTTTATGTCGTCTATTAATTTCAGTAAGTTTTTCTTGTAAATTTTTAGAATGTTCACTTAATCTGGATAAGTATTTTCTACTATAGTTTAATATGCCAAGAAAATTTTGTAGTTGTTTTAAGGTTTCAAAAGTATCTGGGAATTTTTTAATTTTGATTATAATATGTTCTTGTAGTGATATTCGGCCTTGATTTATAATTTTGCCCAAGTATTCAATTTTTTGTTTATATAATTCTATTTTATTTTTTCCAAGATTAACACCATGTTTTACGAATAATTGTTTTAGCTATTTCTAAATGTTGAAGATGATCTTCATATGTGAATAAATAAATAAATATATCATCTATATATACTAGAATAAATTTATTATATGGAGAAAATATTGAATTTATTCATTTTTGAAAGATTTGTAGTGCATTTTTTAATCCAAATGGCATTACTTGTCATTGTAAATATTCAAATGGCGTTCAAAAAGCTGTTAATTCTTTAGATTTTTTATCTTTAATTTTTATTTGCCAAAATCCTGATTTAGCATCGAATTTACTAAACCATTTTGCTCCACTGACATTTTTTATGATGTTTTCTGTACTTAGAATAAAAAATCCATCAAATTTGAGATTGTTAATTAATTTTATAATTTATGACCATTCTAGCTTTTCTTTGTTTTTTTCAGCGTGATTTCTTACCATAAAAGCGAGTGAAGAATTGGGGCTATAAGAGTTTTCTATTAAGCTAAGTTGTTTTAATTCTGCAAATTGTTTCTTAAAATCTTCAGTATATTTTAGAGAATATACCAATAGTTTTACTCTTTTGATTTTTTTATTGTCTAAAGTTTTTAGTTCGCAGAATCTTGAACTTCTATTAAAATGTAATAATGAGTTTCCAGAGAATAATTCTTTTAAATATTCTATAAGAAGTTGTATATCTTTATTTGTTAATTGTCTAGGATATATAATTTCAAAATATTGATTATGTGGATCATCTAATCTAATGTCGAAAGGTATAGGTTTGATTTCTACATCGTTGGTTTCTGAAAAATATCCTAATAATCGCTAAGTAAATGTTAAAGGTTTGCTTCCTTTTAACATAGGAATACTTTCTAATTTATAGAATATCATTAAACTTTGATCTATATTTTTATCTTCTAAACTTATAAAAAAATTAGGAAAAAATTTAAAATTTATTATCTGATATAAAAGATTAGATTGTATTATTCCCATTAAAGATTGTTCTGTTTTATTAACCCATTATCGAAGATTATTAATGTTACTGGTGAATCAAGTCCTACTCTAAAATCAGCTTTGATGGTAATCTGTAATGCAACCTAGATGTAATATTTATATCTTTCAGAGTGTTTAACTTATTTTAATATTGCTTTAATTTTATTTTTGTAATAATTTGTAATTTAGTTATGGTTGTTGGTTCTTCAGAGTTATCAGTAGAACCTTCAAAATATTCAATAAAATGTATTACTCATTTTGTGAGTTGTAGACTAAATTTTTCTTTATAAATATCTTTTTCCTTTAGTATTATTTTTTAGTTTAATAATTTTTTAATATCGATTGTTATCAGATATGAATTGTTCATTATGAATATGGTTTGTAGTATTGATTATTTGTTCAATGGTGGCTTCTTCATTTTCTTCTTCTTTTAACATAAAAATATAGTTTATTTCTTCGACTTGTTCATCTTCTGATGATATTAAGGAGTTAGAGTTTGTAATATCAGATTCACAATCTGAATCTAATGCTAATTTATCTATGTCTTCAATTGAAAAGACTTCATAGTTAATATCAGATAAGTTTGAAAGATTGTGTCCTTGTATTATATCATATATTCGTCTATTAATTCAAACCGTTGTTCTTCTAAAATTTTAATATTCATTTTACAATTATTAGCGTAATGTCCTTCGCCACATTTAAAAACATTTACATGCTTTTTTATTATAACCGGATTTGCGTCTAAAATATTTTTTGTGATTATGAATATGCTTAGGTTTATATCGTATATTAAAACGACATTTATTTTTATAATTAAGCCACAGTTTGACAAATTTAATCTTGCGACGAAGATGTTTAGGGTAATATTTATATTTATGTGTACGTCCACCATGCTTGTTGCACGGAGGAAGAATGTCAAATTTATATGTTGGTAGAACATTAATACAACAATATTTATGATTGGCTTTAGAACGGTCTTTATAGAAGAATTTACGTAATTTTTTATCACGACAAAAGTCCATGAATAGATTCATGACACAGTTGACTCATAAGGCTAAAGTATCAAATTTTAAATATTCGATATCTTCGGTTAAAGCTTTATCTATAAATCTAGTATATTTATTTTTTACATTTTTCATCCCAAGGTGCAAGTAATTTATTAAAGTATATTTGAGCTCAATGATCATATTGTGAAAGAGGTAACTTCCAAACATATTTCATATATTTTTGTGAAAACTCTTCTAGAAAGCAGATATTACCGATCTGCATTCCGGAGAGAATTATTTATATGTGTTCTATGTCTAATGTATTATCAAGAGATCCTCCAGCAAAAAATTTTAATAGAAATTTTTTTAAGAGAATTATTGCATCATCCTTAACCTTTTCTTCTTTTATTTTTTGAAATTGTGGATAATTTTCTAAAAATTTTAAAACTATTGAAGCTGAACCTTCAAATTTGGAGGTTATTAATTCTAATAATTGTTGTGTGGTCATATATGCATATATATTTTTTTAGTCCTCTGACTAATTATATCCGTTTTGAATGTTTTGTTTTTAAAAAAATTTCCTTTTCATTTGTATATATGTCGTCAAATAGATCTTCTTCTTTAGGGTCTTCTTTAGGGTGAAAATATTTATCACTGAATTGATTAAAGTATTGATCTTCAGGTATTGAAAATCTTTTTCTTGTACTAGGTTCACCGACTTCCATATATATGCCTACTGAGTTTTCAATTAATTGATTATGAATAGTTTCATTATTATTTGTATTACTATTAGTATCTGTTGACGTAGGATGTAGGGGATCCCAAGGAACACCGAAAAAGAAAGAGAGTTCCAGGAGACGGCGGCACGCAGGGGAATAAGCCTGTTAGAGGAAGCTTAAGAAGAGAGAGAGAGAGAGAGAGAGAGAGAGAGAAAGAGAGAGAGAGAGAGTTCGGGGCATTCAGAAGAACACACAGGGGTTTAAGGTCGTTCAGAGAGGAAATCCCCTACGTCCACCAAGCGATCGGTAAAGAAGATTTACTAATGGAAGAAAGTAGCCGTGCAGGCTAATACAGTGCTTCTGAGAGAGAAAGAAAGAGAGAGCCCCTCAGCTGGGGCCTTGACACAATCAGGATCGATCCTCCTCTGCTGGGGACTGTTCCAGAGTATTTATAGGCGATGGAGTGCATGGCTTCGTCCTAGTTTTCTGGAGGAAAGGAGGTGGACAAGCCCTGGGTTCGCGCCGCTTGTCGGCCGTTGGAGGGGGCAGAAGCCGCGAAAGAAGGATGATATCTTTTAATACTGGTACTTCCCCTGGGGATCCGTGATGGTTTGGAGCATGCAGATCCTTGGTTTGTGGATCTGGAAGAAAGTGCTTTGTACGGGGAACGGCGCGGTTGGGTCAAGCTGATTGTGACAAGCACCGCTTCGTAACCTCGTGCCCGACGTTACTGCGGATGATCTTGGCTCGTCGTGGACGAGGCTAAGTGAACCCTCGTGGCCGTGGTTAGACCCTGTTAGGAATCTGTAAGAACAGAGGAGTTAGCAAATAAATGAAAGTAACCGGAGGCCAGCAAGGCGCCACGTGTACGGCTGGGATGCAGCGCAAGATCCACGTGTTAACATCAGTCCCCCGCATTGTCACGGCGCGAATATTGATATGGGTCCTGGAATGCGAACCGTCGCGATGGATGTGCTGCCCGAGGCCTACTTAGGATAAGATGGGGGCGACGTGTGCCGATTCGTATCCCCTTCCTTTGCTCCTGAAAATTCCTGCAAGGAAATTTGTTAGAGAAATGGCGGAGGAGATGAAGTGGGCGACCCTAGCAAGCGTTTCTAAGAGGAGAGCCGGTCTGTCTCCAACTGACGTTCCTCCTCCTGAGAAGAGAAGGCCTCTGGGATCCTCTGAAGGGTTGCCGAAATCGGCGACGGCGGAACCTGTCGAAGTGCCTCCATCGAAAGAAGTGAGATCCGGAGCGA